>QGED01000006.1:600000-858586 GCA_004367475.1 Fusarium camptoceras
ACACGACCTGATGGTTTCTTCCCCGCGCGCGCTTATCATCTACTGTTCTGAGTCTAGAGCTTTCAAGTTGATACAGCATTGCCACAAGATAGAAATGGTGATTGTCGCTTTCTTTTCCCATTCTTTCAGACAAATTCCCATATTTTATTAAAACAGTGTCGCCTCTTGTCGTTCCTTTCTCCATCTGACATGTTCCAGAGTCGCACGAATAAAAGCTGACGCTCGCTAATTCGCTGATGACGAAGATCTAGGCCAGGCGCCACTTTGTCTTCGCTGTTCGGTGTTCCCCTAGACCCTAGGAAGAACATACGCACGCAATTGGAAGTGTTTTGCTGTAGTGTCTCTGTAGGTGTCACTAAAAGGTCTACGTACACGTGCCTTGTGGTGCCTGGGCTGGCTCTATCTACTGAGATTGGCCCTTTAGGTTCGCCTTTTGATGATGAATCCGTTGCGTGGACTTGATCTGTTGACCCATTTTCATTCAAATTTGTCTTTGCCATAGTGATTACTTCCGCTGAACTTACACGTCTTCAATCAAACTAGCGACGCGCACCAATATTCGTAGGCTTCTCCAGACAGCGGTAATATTAAATAGCGATTTGAAGGCTGCAAATTGACCCCAGAAGGCCTGAGTATCCATTCTCTCTCATTCGCCTAGACCAATCAATCCACTGCCCGGACCAGTCCAGTGGCCGTTTTCTAACAGCAAGGCAAGTACGAGGCAGCTGTACTGGTACATCCCCCTGCGCCCAGCGGCCCCCACCTGCAGCAACAACGGCCTCTCTCATTGGTCGTGGCGCTCGCTGCTGACGCGTAAACTGCCATCGTAGGCTCTGGCCCAGAGTGGGCAAGAGCGAACGAAGACGCACACCCTCCCGAGACACCCCGTCCCTTCCCTTTATTCCCCTGTGGTCCACCCTCGATTCTCATCGCCGCCTGCTTTGCTCCTGCCTCTCCTCTTCTGTGCTGCGTTGTGCTGTTTCCCTTACCTGCAGCGGTTTATCAGCTTTCGCCATTTCGCGAGCCGTCAACTCCTCTCATTTATTTCATATACGGCGACGACGAGGAAGCGATTCAGCTTCAACTCAGGACAAACGACTAGTCGACAGTATTAACGACGACTAAGAGAATTCGATTTCTTAGTCATCAAGCGAGCAACATCACCAGCGGCATAAGCCAGCAGGTTTGCTCTGAAGATCAAACATCAAACATCTAGGACAACGCGTGTATCGTGGCAATTAAGCTTACCGACACGTATTTCGTTACATACGACGACAATTAACGATCAACATTACGACGACGAATTGACTTTTTGAGAGGTTCAAAGGGCCTCGTCAAACATCAACGATTGAGTTATCAACCTTTCAGCCCAGCTACGTAACTGGGCAACGATACCCCGTCGACATCATTTAACATAACAACCTCATCAACTACTTTGTTCGAGTACACACTTCAACAACTCTTCTTCATTCAATATGGCGGGCCAACGCACGCCTGCGGGCGAATATGGCGAGGAATGGGCGCGAGACCTTCGAGTCCAGTTTGAGGGCTTGTTGCGTGATAAGCGTATGAACGATCTCCGAAACACATCTCGACAAAGCTCTCCTAGCCTGGGAGACCAATCCCCACGCATGCGAGGCTCACCTTATCCAGCCGATAACCGACCGTCGGCGTCTCAATCGACTCCTCCCTCTTATTCCGCCCTTCGACATCTCCCCAAGATCCCGAGTCCTCCTGCTGCCGGCGATCGTGATTCTCAAAAATTCAGAAACCTCCTCATCAGCTTATCATTAACACCAACCAAATACGAGAACCCCGGTCTGCTTGATGAGGCTTTGCAAACCATCCCATTGGATCGTATCTATGGCGAGGCCGAGGAAGAGACTCAGGTTCTGCAAGCTCAAGCTGAGAGTATGGGTGATGGCCGAAAACCTGAATGGGGTTATCAAGATTGCGTTATTCGGGCATTATTAAGGTATGTCATTTCCTATCCGATTCATCCTTTCGGCTAGATTGACTGACACGATCAACAGATGGTTTAAGCGATCATTCTTTACCTGGGTGAACAACCCGCCATGCCCCTCCTGCTTATCTCCCACAATCGCCCAAGGCATGACTGCCCCTTTGCCTGAAGAGAGCGCTTGTGGTGCCCTTCGGGTTGAATTGTATCGATGCTCTGCTCAACACTGTGGAGCTTACGAACGCTTCCCTCGATACGGTGATGTCTGGCGACTATTGCAGACTCGCCGAGGACGAGTTGGCGAATGGGCCAACTGCTTTAGCATGCTTTGCCGAGCTGTCGGTGGTCGCGTTCGATGGGTTTGGAACGCTGAAGACCACGTCTGGACTGAGGTGTACTCGGACCACCAGAAGCGATGGGTTCACGTGGACGCTTGTGAGGAAGCATGGGACAACCCTCGTCTCTACGCTGAGGGCTGGGGTAAGAAAATGTCTTACTGCATTGCTTTTTCCATCGATGGTGCTACCGATGTCACTCGACGATACGTTCGCAAGACCCAACACGCTACTGAGCGTAACCGATGCCCTGAAGAGGTTCTTCTCTATGTTATGCAAGAGATTAAGAACATGCGTCGATCCAACATGAACAAGGACGAGCGCTTCCGATTGGAGAAGGAAGACACCCGGGAGGACAACGAACTTCGAGGATACGTTGTAGCCTCAATCGCACAGGCCGTTACCGATCTTGTTCCCGGTTCTCCTGGTGGATCAAACCACACTGCGACCAGTGGAAGCGATACCAAGTTGCCTGCTGAGCAACCTGGTCGACAATCAGGAACTACTGAGTGGTTGACTGCTCAACAACAACAATCTCACGGTCGATATCAACAGCCCCGCGATCCCAGCCACCGACGACCCTTGCCTTGAGAGCTGCGCGCATATGTTTTGCGACTCTCTCAGGCACTGCGACGAATCTGTGCGATTATGTATTGCTACTCGATGACCGTTATTGCCAGCCAACCTCCACCATCGCGTTCGATTGTTTAATACCCACGTCCATGGTTTACCACGATTTACCACCGAATACTTCGATGACAGTATCACGGCCCTCCACCATACGACCTCCCATGATACCATCACTCCGATGATCTTACGGCCACACACCAATATTCCCTTCATGTCTAATACTATAAATCTTTGACAGCCATAGCATAGACTCGGCGTTGAACCATTTCAAAACGGCAGCCAACTTTCTGGCTCAGCCTGTATACACCACATCAATCAACCTGTCTTTTTTTCTTTCTTTTGTTATTCTCTTTGTATAGGGGGCGCATACGGTGGGGCATATGTACCCTCAGGTGAGCAGGGGCGGGTTGTTCCTTAGCTCCGAGGCGTTTGGCTGGTTTTCTTTTTGGGCTATCATGAGCGGTATGAAGCCAGGCAAAAGAGATGGGGTCAGTGGATGAAGAAGATAGGATAAATCAATGCCAAAGAGCAATTCCTTTCAAGTTGAATGAAACATCTTTGAGTGAATGCATGAATGAGTCGTGAATGAGTAAATGATATGTCAGATATCATGAGTCCTTTTATGGTCTCTTTCTATCCCAGCTTTGACATCCCGCACTCCTAATAATCGCCCGGCTAAGCAGAAGCCCAATTGACAAAAGCACATAACTTCCTATTCTAATATTCACTAACATATACAAGTACTTTTTGATACCCTTGGTGCACACGCCACGCTTCTATCATCAGGTAACGAGACATAAAGATCCATGCTAACCCGTTTTCTTCAAACCACAACACATTCTTTGAATAAAGAGAAAGAATTTAAAGGGATAAATGAATGTTTAGTTACAAAAGCTTTTGTCACTTCCATGCAGTGACAACATAGTGAAGCGAAGGCAACTTGAGACGAATAATAGCACGTGACTCGGCGTTTGTCGTCATCAATACACCAAGTGCTGCACTCATCATACCCTGGAGGCAAGTGCGACCAAAGCGATTTCTTTCCTCTGCAACACCACACTTTTTTATTTATTCTGAAAACTCTTCAAGATCTTCAAAATGGGGTCTAATAAATCGAATAGCGCCCCGAGCGCAAATGGATTTCAAACCCTGAACGTTGAGAATCGACGTATGACCCGCAGTGCTACCAAAGCACTCCAACAGCAGCAAGGGGGTCCTGCACCAGCAGGTGTTAGCGAGAAGGAGGACCAGACGTCACTACCTTCTACCAACAAGACACAGAAGGCGAGTAAAATTAAGAAAGAAGAATCCGACGATGAGCAACCCAAGAAAGCTGTTCGTGGTAAGAAACAGTCCAAGAAAAACTTGACCCTGCCGGCTACCAACAACCAGCAGAAGGCGACTACAATCAAGAAAGAAGAAGACGAAGATGAGAGCGATGAGAAGCCTATGAAGGCCGTCCGAGTCAAGAAGGAGCTCGAAACAAAGGAGAACCTCACCGCGCTACCCGTCAACAACAAGAGAAAGGCGAGTGACATCAAGGACGAAGATGACCATCAGCCCAAGAAGGCGGCTTCAGTCAAGAAAATGAAGAATCCCGGAGGAGAAAAGCGACTTCGCAAGTTTCGAGATGAGCCTCCGAAGCATTGGCAAGGCGTCTACGACCGGGCTCTATCGGAGCGATTCTACGTTCTCAATCGCACTCGAGTTGGCACTGAGTCACGCCCCGAGGAGGAAGTAGAAATGACAGGATCGACCGGAAACATTTACAATGTCCACATTGGATTGCGCATCTCTTGCACCTGTCCGCATCACATGCTAGGCTACGCTCAGTGCAAACACATTTGCTTCGTAAATTCCACTCTTCGCCTTCTTTTCACCATACTAACATCTTCACAGGCTATGAAGAAGATGCTCAACGCCCCTGACGACCTTCTCTACCAACAGGCTCTTCTCAGCGCCGAGCTTCAGTCCATCTTTGAGAATGCACCCGACATCTATGCATCCCAGTCTCAGTCCCAGGAAGAGTCCGACAAGCGAAAGCCTATTGAAGGAGATTGCCCGATCTGCTACTGCGAGCTCAAGAAGGAGAACGAAAAGAAGCCCTCCCTCGTGTGGTGCGCCGCTGCTTGCGGCCACAACTTCCACACTAAGTGCTTCAAGTTGTGGGCGCAAAACAAGCCCGGCGCGAGCGTCACCTGCCCCATGTGTCGCAGCGCTTGGAAGGTAGACGAGAAGCTGGCGACACCTGTTGAGAAGAGCAAGGCAAAGCCTTCCGAGGGGTATCTCAACGTTGCGGACCAGCTGGGTCTTAGTGGCGTTAGAGGTACGCCAAACTTGAGATTGACAAGTGTGGTTTCGTTACTGACTTTCTTTTAGACACTTCAACCTACTCGCGGGGCTCGCGATGATACCTCGAAGGTCTGGCTTTCAGCATGTACGACTAAGTCGCGACGAAGAGACCAGCATGAGGAATCGAGCTTTCTCTTTTGTCCCAGCCACAAAAAAAAGCGATCGTATCTTCTTTTTCTTTCTTTCCCCCCTTTTTTCTTTTTGCAATCAGGCGAGGTCACGACAGTCGGCGTACTTTGGCCTTTCTCACCACAGCATGCGGATTTCTTTTTGTACCAGCAACGAAAAAGCATTGCAGCTTCTTTGTCCGGTCTGCTTCAACCTTTTTCACGAGAGTATCGGACGGAGTAAGGGAACGAATTTCTTTTGTACCACGAAAATTCATTGCAGATTCTTGTTCTGCGATGTGATCATGACAGCCGGCGTGCTTTGAGTATTTCCCCCAAGGGATACAGGACCGAACAGGGGAACGGGGCGTTATCATTTGCTTTTTGTGTGACGATGGACTACCTATAGAACAGGGAGCTCGAGCTCGGTGAAGGAATGCGATAGATTAATTGTACATAGAGAAAAGTACTTGATTTGACGCGATATCATGATGAGTGCCCGCTTCTACTAGAACCCGGTGCATTGGACTGCGTGTATGAAGGGGCTAAAGTCAAATGAAGGACGCTGTACCTGTCCTAGGTAGAGAAACAGTTGCTTGTGGTAACCAGACAAACAAGAGACACTTGTCTCCACCAAACTAATATGTCCGCAGGCCGAACTCTCAATAATAAGTTGCAACTCCGCAAAAAAGAAACTCTAAAGCTGAAACTCGGGCCACCGGCGGTGGACTTCGGCGGTTTCGGTGGGCCCCCTCCGAGTATCTTGATCTCCACCGCCGACATACCGATTCCGCCGCCGATGAACAGAAGTGAATAAAAGATCGTACGGCGCCCTGTAAAGATGTAGATAATCAGGCCATTAGATCTATCACTCTAAGCAAAATGTCCAAGTTACCACCTACCACCCAAACTCTAGTTGCACCAAAGAAATGTCTCCCAGTCGAGTACACAGTGCTGGAGCAACCCATACCAAGTATCACAAAACCTGATGAAGTCCTACTCAAAATGGAAGCAGTTTGTATTAACACTTCCGATACGAAGTTTCCTTCTGGACAGCTTGATATACTCATTGGTGATCGGCTGTAAGTCCCTGAAGTCAAATGGTGAACTTAACTTACACAAGTATAGGAAATATCCTTTTCCGCTCGGCATGGAAGGATCTGGAACAGTAATCGCTGTCGGTCCAGATGTTACTGAGTTTCAAGTCGGCGATGAAGTCTATGGCGCCGAATATGAAAAGCCTATCCTTACCCGACCACCCGCGGGCTGGTGTTCGGAATACGTCGTCACAGAAGCAAAGTTTCTTCACAAGAAACCAGGTCATATCTCTTTTGAAGAAGCTGCTTCCCTGCCAGCTCTGACAGTGGTTGCATACCAAACGATCAAGCGTGGACTTCAACATCAAGGACGAGATAGCCTCGCTGGTCAAACAGTGTACATACCCGCAGCTCTCAGTGGAACTGGTTCCTTGATGATCCAAGTCGCAAAGAATTACTTTGGCGCCGAGAAGATTATATCAACAGTATCCACGCCTAAGATGGGCCTTGTTGAGAAACATCTCCCCAGGTTGGTCAACCAGCTCTACGACTACAAAACTCAAAATGTAGTCAATATGGTTGGTCCAGGCACAGTTGACTTTGCAATAAGCACTCAGTTCTCCACACTAGACGAGTGCATATCTGTCCTCAAGCCAGATGGTATACTCATGAGTATCGCCAGTGTCCCCAAGAGCGAAGTCATGCTTGAGATGCTAGGTCCGAAGTTCTTCCCGAGTTGGCTTGGATGGTTGTTGAATACGTTTCAGTGGTGGTATTCTTGGAAGTTACGTGGTGCAAACATCAAGTATGAGTTTCTGTCTGGCAACCTGGGGATTACGGAGGATATGAAGGTTGTCGAGGGGATGATTAAGGATGGTAAGGTCAGAGGGATCTTCAACGCGGTTGATTTTGATGATCTTGAGGGTGTGAAGAGGGCTTGTGATAAAGTTCTTAACCTCAAGGGTGATTTGGGCAAGTTGGTGATCCGGATGTAAGAAGTTGATTGGATTGTTGTAACCTATTGATCCTGAAGTAGGTCTGATTGGAGGAGGATTCATATTGCGAACGTTGATTGGGATTTGCTCTATCATAATTGGTCTATATGGCTATCATCTATTGAGTTGCTGATTGCTGCACAAAGCTGTGTCTCGTTTGTTGCCTGATATCAAGCTTTGCTTCCACCAAACCCTGAGTATCTGCTCGAATCAAACATCAAATCAGGCAGGACGAATATTCTTCCCAACCTTCTTCCAAAATGAACACAACACCTTTCCCTTTCCCAATTCTCACTTCTCTTCGCCACCATACTCACCACGCCTTGCCCTCCAGACACTGCTATCGTGACTGAGAAACAACATCTTTCGCACCATCACACCTACATCATAGTCAAATTTTACTCACAATGGGTCGCTCGAAAAGAGGATGCAGGGCGCCCAAGCACAAAAGGAGCCCAAACTCTAGCCCAAAGATACCAGGCACCCCTACGACTCAAGACTCCGACTGCCCCAGCACACCTTGGGACTACAATGGGACAGAGTCCTTGTACCAAGACGATAATCTGTTTTTCTTGGAAGACAAATGCGCCTACTTTATCACGTGGCCCATTTGTCGATTCCTCTGGCACATGTTCCTATTCCCCCTCTGGAAGCGAGTTCTCCGACCGACTGTCTGGGAAATGGCACTCAAACCACTCCTCTGGCTATTACGAAAAGTCCCATGGGAAGGGATGTACTTCGAAACACTGTGGGAAAGAACAATAGTGCAAGGTCTCTGGGAAGGGCTGCCGTCTCTTCTCCTGTCGGCCCTGTCTCTTCCCCCGCCAGCTATGAAGAGACTCCAATCTATACGTCAATACCTCTGGATCGAGACATTATTGCCCTTAGTCATCCTTCTCTGCGTCAAATGTCGTAGATTCTATCGCGCCTTGGAGCCAGCGCGCCGATACATCTTAGCCCCGATAGTACACCCCATCCTTCGTACTATCCTGGGGGCACACAGGGTGGCGCTGTATTTCTGCACGTGGTTATCATTCTCGATCTGTTCCGCATCGAACAGAGCGTACACTTGGGATCGAGGGGCAAGTCCATTGTTAACCTTTGAAGAATATAGCTAACAAGTTCACAGTATGTTACTACGGCCGAGTATTCTGAGTCGACGATTACGGAGTTTCCTGTGATACCGCACCAGGGGCCGTATACAGTGAGAGGGTTTCTTTTTGAGCTTCTGTTTGGGGACTGGTGGAGGTGGTGAATTCTGAAGAGGATACTATGAGAGCCTTGTCGAGATTGGTTGTTGATGCTCTCTTGGATGATGTGTCTTTTTACCTCTGGAGTTGTTGACGTACATGATCTCTTGTTTTGTATTACGTGTGAGGAACATAGCGCAGGAGTTGGAGTTCTGTCAAGTCTTGTATCTATTTCGTTTACATTGTACTAACTGTTGGAGTTCTTCATAACTGATCTCACAATAAAAGCATTAAACTCTTCAAAGTGCGACCAAGTTGATCAACCGCAGCATGTTGTTACACACACTACTCCTCCATTTAATCCTACTCTGCCTCATTATAATTAGCCAACATCCACGATCTGTTGTACTCCCTGCTCCAGCAGTGTTGTATTACTCATCCAGCCTCGATGGTGTGCAAATGTGCAACACACGACGCTCATAATGGCGGCACTGCCTCGAGCTGCGGCTCTTTTATCGGCGCCTAGACAAACTGGTTGTTCTTTATTAAACGCCGTTACACCCCAGATCTCGAGTTCTTTGTCCTCTACAATCTTCATCCTCGTGCTTTACAACCCCCATTCTTTGCTCTATATCATTGTCTTGTTTTGTCCACTGCAATCCCTTTTTTTGCCCTCCAACGGCTCCTTTGTCTGATTGCCAACAATGACGGATGAAGTTAAAGTCGCTATTGCTTATTCCACTGCTGGGCTCGTTGTATCTTGTGTTGGTGTATTCTTTGCATTCAAGGTGTATTGGCATAAGAAGCACAACAAGTGGAACATAATGAAGAATGCATTTTGTTGATGAATATGAGCGGTAAAATATCGTCAGATGCTGGACCAAGGTACGGTATCGAGTCTCCCTTGTCTGTTGCAAGTGTTAATGCCATTACAGGATGTTCTCAACGAGCCGACCGAACAACGCAAGATTAAACGATACCCTACTATGACGATGACGGAAGGCAAGCAGATGGACGATGCATAATTCAGTGCCAACTCCAGTCCTGACTTGCCGTTGTAATTGAAGAAGGATTTACTTGCAGGCTGAACTTGTTGCCCCCATGTTGGGCAAGATTCTACGATTCAAGCGACATGGGCACATGGATGGTTCGAGATAGATAGGGACTTTCAATACTTTATAGATGGACATAATAGCAGGCATTCAAATGTAAGAACATCAAGCCTTATCCGTAGCAGAAAAGCAAGCGCTGTGATTAACGAAGTCCTTCCCCAGAACACTTAACAAGTTACTGATCTACTGTGGAAGGTGTGGAGAGTGCTCTGTAGGATGAGGAGGTCAGTAGGTAGCCAATCACACAACATGAGCCAAGCAAGACAGGTCGGTCGTCTCTCTCAGATTCTAACCAATCATAACACACCAAAAGCTCAGTACGATAGCCGAAGTTCCATATTTGTTTGTTGTATCTGTATATTAGAAGGGAATACATGAAGTTATTGGGTTTATATGTCCTGAAGTGGCATTGTCTGTATGGATGACAAGATAACTCAAAGAACAAAACAAATACCTGCTAAAGGAAAGGAAATCAACGTTTAGGAAAGAATACCCCAGAAGCCTTATACCTGTTATCCGTCGCCCTTGCGCTTTTACCTCTATATACAACAAGTCCAAGGAAACAAGAGAAAACTCCAATGAATAGGTTCTAGGACATTATTGTAACTCTTGAGGGGGTCCCATGCGTTCCGGTCGTCTGAAAACCCCTGGTAAACTTTCCCGTACTGGAGGAGGAGGCTGAAGACGCTGTGGGGAATGTGGTCGCGCCGTTGGCATTAATGGCGATGGGATGGCAGCAGATGCCATTCTGTTAGAATGAAACGTTAGATACGTGATACAAACAGGATGTCAGGCACAAAATAGAGATGGAGATGAAAATGAACTATACCGAGAAGCTGGATCAAGTCGCACCAGAGCTAGTCCAATGATTGGGGTCTCAACATCGGTACGGGAGTTATTGCGACGACGGAGTGCAATATATGCGAACCAGGCACTCAAAGATGATACGAGCAATCCAGGTATTGTGCTAACGATAGTTACAATAGCGTCCGTAGATAGATTACTCATAACAGGAAACTTCAATTCAGGCTGGAAGAATGCGGAATGAGATTAGAAAGGAATCATAGGGGCTAAACTATCTCATAAACAAGCAGAAGAAAAGGCAGTACTAACTGAAGCAAGTATCCAGTTACCAAAATTCGAAATATTCGAATTTTGGTCCCTGTATGTCCCATGCTATCATGTGCCCCCTGAGAGGCTGCGCCACTGGAGTGACCAATTGCACTGGACTTTTCTTTGCGTTTACGTTATTGCCAGAAGAAGCGTCTGATTTTTGAAATCTTATTGTGATGGACCAACAGTCCTTGACTCCAAGTGCAGTACCTCTTCAATCAGCGATATGTATTCTTAATCGACATCTAATCCTTGAGGTAATATCATATATACTGTAGTATTAGAGTGTTGGTGTAAAACAACATCTTATACCTATTTTAGTTCCTGTCTACTGTAGAGAAGCGACTTACACCCTCGTCCATTGCTACCTGGAACAGTTAAAGAACATAGTATTCTTCGCATTAGACGACCTCATCATAGAAACCCGAGACTGCATTGGTTCTAATATACAGGTGTTCAGCTAGAAATATTCCCGACTGCTTCCTTCTTTCCGTAACCCAATCGGTCGGTCTAGATTATGAGAATGAAACTTGCCCAGCACCAAATCACAAAACCTCCAAGTGTTACACCGCCACCGCTAAGCACTCACTCCTGAGAAACTAGGTCGGTGACAACAAGCCTGATATGTCTCAGTGCGGTTCGCTTTCATTGATAGGTCGGCCTTGTTCTTCTGACGTGATGGTGGTCGAGAGAAGTTCGGCTGGGGCTCGACCCCGCTGAAAGTCACGTAAGAGGGCTGCAGTTGGGAGTTGCAATTGGGGAGAGTTTTCGCTTGGCGATATGAGAGTTGTCGAAGTTTGGGATGATGGGGTATTCGTTTCCAGACTGGAATGTTTAGGGCCAGAAAACAACTAGATTGACCCCCATAAAAGACATACCTAGCTGGACTTGTACTCGTGTGTGCAATGATAAGCTCGATTGTCGAAGTTTCAATGTCGTTACGAGAAATGTTATAGCGACGCAGCGTCAAGTAGGCAAACCAGGCACTTAGAGATGCAATAAAGAGAGCGGGAATCGCGCTAACAAGTGTAATAATAGCATCAGTGGCTAGTGGACTCATGTTGAAAGATGATTTTAGATCCAATTCAAGATTGGGAATGAAAACTTATATATACACACAACTTCATCTTTAGGTTGGTTTGCTGTCGGTGGAAATAATCGAGGCTAGACTTCTTCCCCACGCTATGTACGCCGAGTTCACAACGCTAAACCGAGTTCACCGCGCTAAGGCTTCTGGTTGGCTCGTTGTCGGGTAGGTTGAGAACATGAAGCACAAATGACAGTATGCCGCCTGCAGCCTGATTCTAAGAAGATCCGATGTAATTGGCACACCACAGGGCAAAGAAGCAGTCCATTGTTTGATTGGACACGATGTGCTGTGCCTACAAATGCTGCGACTGGTAGGACACTCGCCAAGCTCGGTGTTGACCTTGCTCGTACGCCATGCTCTCCAAAGCCTATATCCGGGTTGGACCCGGCATTTACTGCCTGACAATAGAAACAAGAATGTCTACTTGTACTTGACATAACACATATAGAGGGTTTTGTTTTTGGTACTCAATTGTATGAACAATATACCCATAGCGATGTCGTTATAGTGCCACAACTGGTGTAGTAAGATCATAGTCCTGAATGCGAAGAGTCAAACATTCAGCTCTGATGCATTACATATTCAAGACAGACCTTCATCATTCTATCTTATATGCTTCTTGTATGTGGAAAGAAGCCATTAATTCTTAGCACAGCGTTAGTACTGGCGATTTCCTTCAATGGCATTCGCTCGTTGCATGTTAAGCCGGCCGGGTGTGGGGCCGTTCGCCGGCCGTTCGCCGACGGGCCCCCGAAACACGTACCGGGCAGACATCGGGCCCATCCGAATAGAAAACTGGGCCCAGCTAGTATAACAAACGCCACTAGACATACCTACCTATACATGACCTGACCGTAAGAAATCTTCTTGACTCAAAATCTCAACTTTCTTTCTTTCTAAGTTACGTGTGCAACTTCAAGAAAACAGTATCTCCCTCCATTCTATATAATCTTTTCAACATGGGTGACTTATCTACGGAAGCTGTCGTAACTATCATCAGTACAATTCCAGGATTACTTGTATCAACTTTAAGTGCTTGGTATGCATACAAAACACTCCGTCGTCGCAATGCTACACCCCACGATGTCGAAACCTTGACTCTTGAACTTGCTCTAGTACAAGTTAATCCGGCTTCTCGGTATAGCTATATCCTCATCCGCTCATCTCTGGGTTATGTATCTGACATTCTATTTCAACAGCATCTCATCCACTGTTGTCCCACCATCAATGCCAGTAGTGTCATCCCATTCATCATGGCATCAACATCCGTATCCGCATCCGCATCCGCATCCTCCTCTTCCTTCAGTAATGGAAAACTTCCCAAGCGTATTCCGACGACCACAACGCGTGGAATTCCCTAAAACACCGCAGATATGAACCCACATATATTCATTTCTCTCTGTCGCAATGATATTAAGTATTCCGGGGTTTGGACTGAGCCTCGTCGCTCATAGAGATTGAGGCAAGGAGACGAGCGATGAACGATAGCGGGTATGGCGCTTCTGGGATGTAATCTCTTATTTTCCTTTTTCCTTTCTTGGCACGTATTTGTGCCTTTCTTTCTGTGCATATAGATCAAGGTATTTTACAAGGTATAAAATCCTGACTTAACAGAAATCTTCGCTTGGAACAGTTTCCATGCCATCCATCTTCGAGTCTTGACTTACAAGTGTAGTATGGTAACGCTAACAATAGTTTGTGTTCTTGTGATTGACTGTTAAGCTACCCGCTGTAATGAAGTGTCCACTCAGGGCGTACCACTGGCCTCTACTACAGTACATGAACGAAGGTAAGCACCCCGAACTCACTCTGGCACTAAAATGGAACGGTACACAACAGTGAGACGCTGCTAAGTCAAAAGTTGGTCAACTGCGGTTTTATTCCCTTTTGTCACGAAGAGCAACCCGTCGGTAGACCATTCTTGAGGTCATGCTGCAGGACTCATTTTAAGGCTTTCGCGACTTACTTCCTTACAAGCTGACCTTTCATAAGATATGGAGTAGACGGTCAACAAGTAACGATAGATTTATAGCTTGAAAGATTTCCCGGATACAACAGCTATGGTAGGTAAAGAGCTCTATCAGTGTTTGTTCCGAAAGAAAACTTCTGGTGATTTTGAAGTTGTTAGAATTAAAATACAGGTCTATATATTAAAGACAAGAAGAAGAAGAAGAAGAAGAAGAAGAAGGAGAAGAGATAATGATGACTCAAGAAACAACACCCTAGAAGCGCGACACCTGCTGCCATGCATTGCTTATCCTCTTTTATCTCAGCTAAGTAGGCCCTCATATAGACTGTAGATGTTCCAATCGTTCGAGCCGTCTGATTACACCTGACGAGTCCGCTCCTGGTAGATGTGGTGGTGAATTTGTATGCGGCGGTTGTAAAGGTGATTGCAAATGCGGTGGTAAAATCGGAGGCATCGTCGACAGTGAAGGAAGCGGGATAGCATTGGATGATGGCCTAAATAATATATATTAGTCGTGGCACAGAACAAAGGGCCTGAGAGAAGAGAAAGAGATATCATTCGTGCATTAGGAAAGTTTGATGAAGTCGTATTGGAACAAGTCCAATAGTCTCGATATCGTTGTGTGAAGTATTACGACGATAAAGTGATATATAGGCGAACCAAGCGCTTAAAGACGGCACAAGTAATGCTAGTA
Organism: Fusarium camptoceras; assembly: GCA_004367475.1. Lineage (NCBI taxonomy): Eukaryota > Fungi > Ascomycota > Sordariomycetes > Hypocreales > Nectriaceae > Fusarium > Fusarium camptoceras. The sequence goes on from QGED01000006.1 coordinate 614,585, forward strand.
GTCCTATGATTGTACCAATGATAGCTATAATAACTTCTGTAGGTAGCTCACTCATGCTACCAATTATCAAACTGAGCTGGAGGAATCGTAGAATAAGGTCAAGAATACAAGAACTATATGAACTATCCGATGAAAATGGGCAAAGACAAAATATATAGGAATTCAAACTCAAATAATATCATGGTTCTGGGGGTTCCACAAAAAGCTTATTCTAGTGGTCCTACTCCGTAGTGGGACGCAAATGTGCTATCTTCAGAGGCCTTGGCTTTCCGCTCAGTGCCAACAATAACAATACTGTAAACGACATTGGCACAACCAGTGGCATTCATGTAATAGATTGGACTTTTCTTCACGTATGAGCTCATGTCACGCCAAAGCCTGCTAAGATAGATTGACCATCCTTCAGTAAAGATACAGTTCCTTGGCATTATGATATGCTAGTCTATGCCTATTTCTATCTCTGAATACAAGATCATTTGGACATTACAGTGTTAGAGTGCCAAGGACAAAGGTCGGTAGGTGAATGCAAAGTGCGGCCATAGAATAAGCCCTTGACATTTGTATGTAAAGCCCGTTAACTACGTAAGGCCAAGATAAATAAAGGAAAATACTGATATAAACAGCAAAGCTAACGGCAGCTCCCCGACCCTTAGCATTCCCGGTCTTCTTAAGCCTTGTTATAGACTTAGCACTGTGAGGTTTATAGAACAAGGGTACCTTAGTAACCTGGTATGTATCCGTACATGCGTCTGCATCTTAAGTCTTCGCAGCCGCGTCTATAACTATTCTAGTGCCCGTCCATTGCGGAGAAGCAACTCACACCATCGCCCATTTGTGCTGTTCAAAACCGGTAGTCCGAAGAGCATTGTTTTAGTATAAAATAAGCTCACCATAGAAAGCCGAGAGTGCTTCAACTATGACCAACAAATTTCCAACTGGGGTAGTCCAGTACATGAATAAAACCTATCCAGCACCAAATCACAAAACTTCAACAAATGTTACACTGCCACCTCTGGGCACTCATTCCTGGATAGTAGCGTCAGTACACTCACCCAATGATATCCAACATGGCCGTGTTTAGTGGAGTCTACATACATCGACAGGCTGGTACCGTCGGTTTGACAGGGTAATCGGTAGGAACCGAGTTTGTCTTTCGGAGTCGCCCAAGAGGGCTAGGGGTGGGATTTGGGGTAAGTTCCTGCTCGGCGACACGAGGTTGATTGACGGGTCCGATGGCAAAATCTCTAGTGGAGTTCTTCATAACTTAGACATGGAGCTTCCAACGTAAAACTGATAGCATACCTCAAAGGAGTAGGGTTTATGTCGGAGAGAAGCTCAACCATCGATCGTTCAATGTCGTTGCGAGAAATTTCATGGCGAGATAGGGTTAAGTAGGCCAACCAGGCACTTAGAGATGCAATCAAGAGAGCGGGAATTGCACTAGCGAGTGTGATGATAGCATCGGTATTCATTTCAGTTATACTGTAGAACAGATAAACTTAAGGAAGACTAGAATCTCCAGGAGGGAGATTGGCTAATTTATACTAAGAACCCGACAGAGTGTAGGGAAATTTTGTCCTCTTTGACCGATATTTATGCTCTCAGAGCAAGGATATAATGCAACTTGAGTGAACTTTCCTCTTGCTTCAATTGACCTCCGCATCTTTGATCCAATGGCATCATCACAATGGCGAAAATGTGGCACCGCCGCTCAGTGAGCGACGCAGCGCTCAGCCTCTGGCACGCTCCATCTATACCCCTAGAGGGGATAAATTGAAAAGAAAGGAAGGAAAGAAAAGGTAAGAGAGGAAAGGAAGGAAGGAAAGAAAAGAAAAGGCAAGAGAGGAAAGGAAGGAAGGGAGGAAGGAAAGGAAAGGTAAGAGAGGAAAGGAAGGAAAGAAAAGAAAAGGCAAGAGAGGAAAGGAAGGAAGGAAGGAAAGGAAAGCTGAAGATGTAGTACTTTTAGCGGGACCTCTGCATCTCTAACTAGGTACGTACCTTAGTACTCAGCGATTATCACAAGCTTGTTATTACTCAAAGGAGATCTGCAACGAGGAGGCAGTAGACCGTTGAGAACTCGATCTGCCAGGAACAAATTGCCTATTCTTAATATCAGCGGATTGACGGAGGACCGAGAGGGATAGAGTATGTAACTTACACGGATGGAACCATCCCACGAACGGTAGCGGTAGCGCGAGCCCATTAACGCGTCCACCCACCCAGACGTCACCATCCAAGCGCGTCGCGCCGCCGGGCAACTCAAAGCGGGCCCCACAACTCAAGTAGAGATCTCATCTCACCTCATCACTCGCGACATCCTCATCCACCTACTCTCCAGACAAACATCCAATTCCTCGACAAACTCAATCCCCAGAAGCTCAACAACTAAATTATACAAAATGGCGGCCCACAAGCGCAAACGATCCGTCTCCGAGCTCTGCGCTTCACCCTCATCAGTCTCATCCTTCGACTCGCCTCCACGCGTCAACAGCTCCATCACCAATCCTTTTACCATCATGGCTTCCGCACCGATTCATCTTCACAGTCGAACTATGAAGCGATTTCGCGATAATAGACCTTCTGCTGCGATGATTCATCGTGAGTTTTTTTTCTCACATGAGTTTTGAAGACAGGTTGCTAATAGGATATCAGAACGAACGCTTAATATGCTGTACTCGGCGCAGAACCAGAGTCAACACGCCGAGATTCAATCAGGACATATACAAACGGAAGCGCAAACTACAAGACCCGAGTCAACGCAACAATCTCTTCATCGATTCTGGAATATTTCTTCTGCACCATCCGCGTCGTCATCTACTCTCAACCAAACCGAATTGGCTCCTTCAAACTGCGACGACTGTGGTGTTAGCTTGAACGGCGGCGATGATGGCATGGAGGTGGATGGGTTCGACAATGAGGACCACTCATGCGGTGCTTGTGGGAAGCACGTCTGTTTTAGCTGTTCTGTCAGCAACCTCGGCGAACAGAAACGATGTCTGCGGTGCGCAGGTCGAAACGAGACAACGAGTCACAATTCAGCAAACACACAAACTGCGATGGCTTTTTAAACGGGTTGGGATATGGGATTGGGTGATTGGAAACATTAGCGACAACTTGGGTTATTATAACGGCGTTTATGACAGGGCACAACAGGGGGATACCATTTGCATGGATTGCTGGGATACCATCACTAACGGGCATTTCACACATTACATAGGTAGTTACATAGAAACAACATCATTACACTCAACATTGCACTCTGAGTGTACTTGTGGTGTAACGTATTCAATCAATGAAGCATGAGTAAAGCAATGTGAACATGTATTAAATATGAGCTTATGGAAGCAATTTCTCTATAAAATCAACGCAATCTCGCACAAGAACCTAGATATTTCTATCTAACCGCGGCGGCGAGTGGTGGGGCTTTTCTTGGGAGTAGCCGTGGTAGAGGCAGAAGGGCTCAAAGTGCTGGTAGCAGGCTTGGCCTCGATGGGAGTGACCTTGCGCTTGCCCTGTGCCTTCTCGGAGGGAGCGTTCCAGTACCAGATCATCTGGAGAGCAAGGATGGCGTTGAGGGCGAAGCCAGAAATGAATCCGTAGAGGATGAGCTTGTCGTCAACCTCCTGGAGGGTTGTGAAGATTCGGGAGAGTGAACCGGCGAGGTAGTTGAAGACCTGAATATGTTAGTGATTGGCTTATAAACCGAAGACTTAGAATAACTTACAGCAAAAGCACTGAGCTGACCGGTGCTACCCTGCTGGAAAATGGTGGCGATCTGAGGAAGCTTGCTAGCAACGCTCAGGACACCAGCACCAGCCTGGAGTTGGCCCAAGGTCTGCGCATCGACAATGTTCTCAGCGAACAAAGTAGCGGCAGCGGCAGCAAGACCAGCAACAAAGACAGCAGCAAGGCTAGCTCGGCCGCTGTAGTTGAGCACAAGCACCGAGATGATAACGTTCTGTCCAACGATCAGGGCAGTCTCGCCAAAGGTGCTGAAAGGGAAGCCATTGCGGATGTTGTAGGCGAGCGAGATGAGGTACGACGCCGTCTCGAGGACGTAAGAGAGGAAAGACACGCCCTCGGCGGACTTGGAAGAAAGGAGCTTCTTGATCTGGGGAACCTTGACGACGGCGGAGGCAGCGATGATTCCGATACCTAGAGCCTTGGAGACACCAAGCTTGATACAGTCGACATCCTCAATGTTAACGTCAAGAAGAAGAGACTTGTAGCAAGTCTCGCCGATGAGAGAAACGCCAATGTCGCGAATGGGCGCAGGGATGTTGTGCGTGATAGCTGTAATGGCCGGCTTGACGGCATCGACGGCGGGTTTAAGGGCATCCATGATGGTGATCTTTTTTATGTCAAGAAAAGTGGTTGATGAAAAAGTGGTCAAAACTCAATAAAGGGTCTTGATCAAGGAGTGTGAAAGAAGATGACAAAAAGACGTCACTGTGCTTGTGATTGGGGATGAAAACCTTCGAGAAGGGAAGAGGCCAGCAATGCGGCAATGAATTTGGAGACGAAGCTTTCCCTGAATGGGTCTAGTGGATACCAACCCTGTTCTGCCCTACAGCGGGCAAGTGGCTTACCCTAGAAGGTAGATCAACGGCTTGCTGCCCGGGTAATCGGGTCACAACATCGCGAACAGATTGTTGACAAGGTTTTAACTTCTCATTGAATTTCCACTGTGCGATAATAAAGTGCCAAGAATATTTGACTTCTACCCTGCAATTTCTTGGTTTGTTATACTATAGTGTTCAATAATCCCACGCTTTGCAGACGGTTAACAAAAGTTCACGCCATCGCGAATGAAGACCATCATATAATGGCCATAGCTCATCTGAGCGGCAAACATCATCTCAAGAAGGTCCAGTAAGCTCCATTGAGAGCCTATGGATCACTTGAGCCTGTCAAATAGACATTTATTTCACCACATTAAGCCCAAAGAGCCAACCTTACTGCACTCCTTACTGTCTCAACAATGCTTATTCAAACTATGCGCAGAATGCACCCTCGTCCGTTGAGAAATATGGCTAGGCAGATGTCTCCTACCAGTGACCAGTTCATCAAAGCTCATGTTAGACGGGTTACTCACCTTGGGAGGTCTGGCACAGGTGTGCAAATTGATCCATTGAAAATCGTCGTGTATAGTGTCGGACATATGGAGGTTAAACTCCATCGATTCTCGAAGGCCCCCAAGGTCTGTCTATCTTTACGTGAACCATTGCCAATATCACACGCATCGAACCAACAGGCGTGCGACGACCAGATCGCCTTCTTCCAACTTGAAATGGCAGAGGCGACATCTTGTATCTGCCATGCAAAAGTATGGTACTTCATCAGGTGAATCCATGGCTTCGGAATGTCGAGACGAAAAGCACCAACCTTTCCCAAGGTTGCGTGTCGTATCTGGTAATCAGGCGAGATTCCGATGACAACCAGAACGCTGACTACCTACAACTATGTGGTACCGATTAATGTCCAAGTTAAGAGGCTTACCCTATAGAGAAGCAGGTCAACGGCTTTCTGCCCAGCTTTCCGGGACCATTTATTCAGAGTGGCCCTGTTTCCCTGTCATTTTGATCCAACAATGACATCAGAGTTCAAAAGTTTCACAAAGATGCCCATTCTCACGTTACTCAGAAACGACGAAACGAAAAAAATGATTTATCGCAGGTGATGAAATAATCATGCAGATGAAAAAGTGAGAATATTCGAGATTATTCAGCTTCTTTCTCTGTACCTATGCATCTCAGAATGAAATCTTACAGATCTCAACTTGGCAGGTGGGGGCCTTTTCGCTGCTGAGCAACTCGGCCACCGTTTTGGAGGCTGAGCTTGAGGGAACCAACTGGGCTTTTTCTAGAAAAGTACCTATTTTCGTTGTTTTTACCGCTGGGCTTAGTATCACACAGCCAGCGTGTGCGAGATGCGAAAAATCCACAATTTGTTGTACAGATAGTGAGAGACAACGGAGAGGGAGGGATCACTCGGGAAGATGCACGTGTCAGGCCACGGTAAGTTGAGGCATAAGGCCAAGGCAAGCACGCCAACGTCTGCGCTGTGATGTTTAGGTGCGTTAGTTTAGGCTCTACTGTCGGCTGTTGTGTACTCGATTCTCGGAAAGATATTGCTGATAGCGAGCCTTGAACGGTAGGTACTGCAGGTATAAACGAGGATATAAGCAGTGTTACAGAGGAAAGAATTGATGAATAAAGATCAACATTGTGATAATACAGCAGATGACAAACAAGGTCAGCTGCTAACCCGAGGTATCAAGTACTGCAACAAGTACTGTACCTGCCAGCCACACACCCAATCTTGTCTTGCCAGGCACATCCATGTCTTTTACATGGGAAACCAACATTTGTCACTTGCTGTCTTCCTTCTTTTTTCGCTTCCTATCCTTTGTGTAGCCTTGTATTCATTGCCTTGCTTGTTCTTTCCTGCTTGTGCTTTAATCTTCTGCCCACTTCCATTTCCTCTTGCCAAGCCAAACCGGGCTGTCTATTTCATACCCCCTGGCACTTTCCATCTCTGCCTGGTTGCGCTGCCTACTGACTTGTCCCTGTCCCTGGAGCATTTTAGTTTAGGTTGTCATTGTCATCAGCTGGGCTGGGCTCCATTCATAAGGTATCAGATCCCAACCTGACAAGCTGCGCCTGAGCAATATTTCTTTTCTTTTTGTGACTTTTTTATTGTTATCGCGTTTCGAGCTTCCCCATCATTGCTTGCTTTTTTCTCTCCTCACCCCAGGACCGTTTAACCGAATGCGACATCATACTCGTCCACGGCTGCGTACCGTTGCATCTCTGTTCAACTTATCTTTCCGATCATCGACATCGATATCGATAATCGATCCGCTGACCTGACCGCCGATTGCCTCGCTATCCACGTTTCCCCGCGATTTGTCCTGGATGTGAGAGCGCTACTATCGTGATCTTCTGTCAACAACTTTCTACCCAACTTCAACTCCTTCCTCGCCTAATCTTCATACCTCGTAACCATGGCGGCCCCTCCAAAGACAGAAACCCCGCCAGCGCCTGGCGCAACCTCGTCAACCCCGCCGCCTCCTCCCATTGAGTACACATACATGTATGAGAAGGACAAGAGCCCTTCCAAGCTATTAGATGCTCTATTAAGATCTATAAGTCGTCATATTGTATGCGCCCGCTATTTCCCGCTTGGACTTCAACGAAGAAGACCGCTATGACAAGAATCGCAAACTAACCACCTTACGTCATAATAGATACTCGAGATTGGAGATAAAAATGTCTGTCATCTTACACCAGAGAAACTGGCCGCATTCTACAAGGCCGTTGGAGGCGATTATGACTGTGAGTGAATTTCGGTTGACTATCTACCATAATAATTGTGCTGACAAGTTTCAGCTCTCTTCGAGATGCCCCACGAGTCCATCTCCTACATATGGCAAGTGACTGGATGCCAACATACAATGCAACCAACAGCGAACGATTTTGAACCACCTTCAATACCTGCTCTCACCTCTAGAGGCTTTTCACGATGGGAGTCTCTCGAGATTTTGCTTGGGCCTGAGGAACACGTTCCTTTCTTGCAGTTTGCCGTCAAGAACTGGCAGCTAAAACACCCAGAGACCGGTCAAGACTTTCCTCCAGATTTACCACCCACCGTTTTCCCGTCACAACCAGATGCCGAGGTGGATCGCTGGCACAAGTCGTGCGCCGAAAAGCTAAGAAAGGAAGCGAATGCACGAGAAAGAGAGGCTTTCCGGGAAGCAGCACGAGAGCCGACTGGCCCTGGCGAGCCTGGTGATGGTCCGGAACCCAAGTTTGCATACTCTCACGTACGAGGTAGTGCATTTGCTGGAAATCGGGCTAGACCGGCGCCAGAGCGACCGTTGTACAATCACGTTCCGGGTAGACATGCAGGCCCACGACCAACCAGACCTTCGCCTGAGAGATACAACAGTCGCTCCGATGAACATGCCCGACGACGAAGCTTCTCCGACTACAACCAACCACCCTCACCAGATGTCCCACCACACCCAGCCAGGGGACCATCAGACACTTATCTTGACCCTAATACGAAGCGGCCCGCAGCGCCCCGGCGACACAGTCAGCCCAGGCACTACTCTTCGGATTCCAGCGACGATGAACCTGTCCCTCCTCGTGCGAGAAAGCGATCCGACGTGAGCCCTCCCTCGCCGACATCTCGTCGATACTCGCCTTCCAACGAACGTCCGCCACCAGTTGCTAGTAACCCACCGCCGACCTTCCGTCCTCATCGCGCCGATGTAAGACCTGACGAGTCGGGTCGTCGCCGATCAACACATAGCCCTAGTCTCCGAGAGAAGCTTTCAGAGAAGGTGTCGAACATTCTGCCGAACGGGCTTGGCAACAACGGTCAAGATCGTAACAGGAATGCACCCCGTACTGCATCATATAACACTGATTCCTCACGCGGACGTCGAAGTCGCGACCGTCTTCCTCCGTCTCGTCTTAGCCGAAGCTACTCGGACATTTCGGCGGAGTCATCTGAAGCAGAATCCAGTGACGAAGATCTCCACCGCACACGGAGAATGCGCGAAGAGCGCGACAGAGAGAGAGACCGCGAACGAGAGCGAGAACGAATTCGTGACAGGGGTCGACAACGGGAACTCGACCGAGAACGAGAGGAAGAACGACGTGAGCGGTACCTGCGCCGACCCGAGATGGAACGACGTACTAGCAGCCATGCAGACGCCGAGCGTAGACGCGACTACCCCGGATGGGACCCACGATCGGAAAGGAAGAGATGGGATAAACGCCTGCCACCTGATGAGCGGGGGACGAGTCCTCTCGCAGGGTCAGGAAGACGGTATGCTGAACCGGCTTATCCCTAAGCTGGGATGTTAACTTGTTTCTTAGACCCGTACCCGCACCGGGCGTCGGAGCTGGAAAGTGATATAATGAGCATTTTCAACATAAATCCATGGATGGCTTTATTGGATATGACCAGGTACATACGGATATGTAGTATGGCGTCTTTGGATAGAGTGAAGGTGATAATGTGACTATGAATACATATGGAACTTTGAACATTCATAGCTAGGACACATAGGAATACCAACGAAATGAAGGACTACAACACAATTCTGACATGACTTACAAGCCCAGGATAATTTTAAAAGCTATAGTTATTCATCCAAATGTCAACAAACTCACAACAAAATAGCTCCAACCCCACGATTACGCCATACCCCCATAATTAAATGCCGCTCAAATCACGGTATCTAAGCCGGGCAGCCGGGGCCGAATACCACGGTGCCTTTTTACTTGTCGACTACCGGGCCCCATCTTCTCAACCAAAAAAGAAGTCCCTTAGCGAGCCAACGAGAAATGCCGGATTAACACCAGGGGTCTTGTTCAAGCTTTCAACAAAAGGGAAGGAAGCAAGAGGTCATCCCGTGGCGGGCCGAGATGGAGGCTCAGTTTGACTTATTTATGAGGGGAATAGAGCGTTGAGCATGGTTCGGTTTATTGTAAGATCTGTACCTTGCTCTCATATTACTTACCTTAACGACATGTTTGTTTCTCCGCTGTGAAGATCATCGTTAGATTCTCATGCAGTGGACCCTGTTTAGCAGCGGTTTACAACGGATTGCGATGGTAATTGCAGATTATGTAGAGCTCCCCGAGAAGCCGAGACTACCACGAGCAAGGATTATATCCCCAAGGAGATGTGAAACTCAGTTGGGAGGCTGATTTAGACCGGAGACTGACCGAACCAAGACGTGGGGGCTACCCTGATGAGGCGTAGTTGTAGAGCTCGCCAACAGGAACTGGTTCATTACGCGGATGTGTCGATTGTGGTGTTGTAGCTGTGTGCATGTCTTCTCTTGGTTTAGTGTGCGGCTGCAACTTGCTCAACATCGAGCTCATATCCCTCTCCATCCAATTCACGCATTCTTCTTCCATCTCACACTATCTTTTTCCATTCCTTTTACATCTTTCACAATGAAACCCAGTGCGCCTCTTCGCTTGAGGGCCCTTCGACAGGCCACTCTTAGTAGTCGACTATCTCTCCCCGCTTCGGCGAGATGGCAGTATTCTCGGGCTATGTCGACTGTTGTCGACTACCATCCTCGAGCATCCCAGCCACCACCTCCCCCAGCTGGAGCTAATGATGCTATCGAGAAGCAGAGGGATGAGAAGAGAAAGCAGATTCTGAGAGAGGCTGTGTCGTCGACTCAGGTTCGACATGATTGGACGAAGGATGAGATCGCTGCTATTTATTATCAGCCTGTTCTTGAGCTGGCGTACCAAGCTGTAAGTAACCAATCATCTGTTCATCAGGTGACTTTTGTGATCGATACTGCCGTTATCCATCAATCCGACTCGACTCATGATAGAGTCATATTACCATGACTAACAGAGCCAATAGAGCACTGTGCACCGTCGATGGCATAACCCAGCCGAAGTGCAACTCTGCACCCTGATGAACATCAAGACCGGCGGTTGCACCGAAGACTGCTCATACTGCGCCCAATCCACCCGATACCAAGAAGGCACCAAAGTCCCAGCCAAACGAGTCGAAAGCGTCGAAAGCGTCCTCGCAGCCGCACGAACAGCCAAGGAGAAGGGAAGCACTCGCTTCTGCATGGGCGCCGCGTGGCGAGACATGCGTGGGCGCAAAAACAGCCTTAAGAACATCAAGGCCATGGTGGAAGGCGTCAAGGGTATGGGCATGGAGGTTTGCGTAACGTTGGGAATGATCGACGCCGAGCAGGCAAAGGAGCTCAAGGCGGCGGGTCTCACGGCGTACAACCACAACGTCGACACTAGTCGAGAGTTTTACCCGAATGTTATCACGACGCGCAGCTACGATGAGCGGTTGCAGACGCTGAGCCATGTTCGCGATGCCGGCATCAATGTTTGCTCTGGTGGAATTTTGGGTCTTGGAGAAAGCAGTGAAGATCGTGTTGGTTTGCTTCACACTGTTTCGACGCTTCCAAGTCACCCGGAGAGCTTCCCTGTCAACGCCCTGGTTCCTATCAAGGGTACGCCACTTGGCGATAGACCCATGGTCGAGTTCACGAGCATGCTGCGCACGATCGCCACGGCCCGCATCATCATGCCCTCAACTATTATTCGCATTGCAGCGGGTCGCAAGACCATGTCAGAGGAGAAACAAGCGCTTTGCTTCATGGCTGGCGCGAACGCTATCTTTACAGGCGAGAAGATGCTCACGACTGAGTGTAACGGCTGGGATGAGGATGCGGCCATGTTTGGCCGATGGGGTCTCGAGCCCATGAAGAGCTTCAACAAGTCACCTCAGCCAGCTCCCGAGGTGCGAGTTCTGTGAAGATCGAAATCCTAGGAACTTATTCTCCGGCGGCGTTCCGGGAAAGCGGTCATGAGCATGGAAAGGAGCCAGGGTCCATGATAACCGAAGAAGCCGATAGAATGCAACATCACGTTAGCAGAAGCGCATGCGATGGGATAAAGAGGAAGAAAGAGTCAAGAGATGAGATATGGTGGAGCTAGAGAGTTGCTTGGCAGGGCGCGTGACTCGCAGGTTTCTTTTTCGCCGGGCCAATCTCGTGACGATCTGCCACGAGAACATTGAATGAGCATGGACTTGACTTTAAGTTCTGAGTGTATTCGCATGATTATCGTATTGAGATCAACTGCCTAGTGACGTATTAGTTGTATGATGAACATTTGGTGATGTACACAAATGGTAGATACCGTGTGTATCTCGTTTGGCATGTTGTTCGAGATACACGCCCTTGAAGGCGTTTTCAATTAACATACATGTAGTTCCTGAATCAGAGTTTACTCCAACTTGATCTTTACGAGAGGATGCTCTTCCATGTGACTATGGTTGATACTCGATTGCCTCACTCTTTGGTCTTTCGGGCCGCAATACGGCCCAGCTTGGACTTTTTGAGCAGCCTGCTACATCATACAGTAACAGTTTTTGTGTGATCTGTAAATCGTATACATCATCTTACCAGTCCAAGCGTTGACAAACCGGTTACACATTTGTAGACACGGCACTGACACGGACACAGACACGGACAGACACAGACACAGCACAGACTTGACAATCAGTCATATAGTAGTACAACATGAAGACATCAGATCCAACATTGCAAGAGGTAGTGGTAGTCCTTCAATGTAATGTTAGTCGAAGAAAGGAAGGACTTTATCACTCATTGTCAGCGCCTGACCGCTTACTTTTTAGCACTTTCATGGCTTGGTTCTTGGCTTCTTCACCCACCCTCAACTTAGACCAGGCGCATTAGGTCCCGGCCTCAGAATCAACGGGAGCCTATCAAATGCTTCCGCTACAGGCTGTAGCCTCCCGAAGAGGACCAGTCCCAGGTCCCTGACTTGTCCCCTTGTCCCTTGAAAGTTAAGTCCAGCCCACCTTTTCTCTTTTCTTTCCATCCTTTTCCCTGCCGCTGCCTGCCTTGCGCGCGCCCCTCCTTCCCTGCGCCAGGCATGGGCATGCCATGTCTTGTGTCCATCTTGTTTGTCCAATGCATATTTCATTTCGTTTCAATGCATGCCATACATACCATAGGTAGTCATAGCCATACCGTACATATAACTTGCTGTCCCTCTCCCTTGTCTTACGAAGCTGTTCACTCTTCTCTTCTCCTCTTTGCACAAATCTTACTCCCAAATCGACTTCGCTACCGAGGAGTACTGAAAGTCGCACATTCAGGTACAAATCAAAAGATCGTCCTGCCCTGCGTCAATAAAAAAGCCAAAACTCGGCTTCGCCGTCCCTTGCCTAACCGTACCGTACTTTCACCCCGCCGAGAACGCCCGAGCGATCAAAATCCTAAAAGGCCAACCTAGCCTCGATTTCCAAGTCAGCTTCAAGTTCGACGCAGTTGTAGCAACTCACACTTTCTTCGTCTCCCATCGCGTGGTCGAGAGGATTCCTACCGGTTTTGCCAACGGTCAAAGTTTCACAACGACATAACGGAATTACCAGTAATTCTTCCTTTTTTACGACCGACCATCACTCAATACCACCGTGAAGCCGAAATCGGCCTCATCTTACTATCATCATGAAGGGCCAACCTGTCGATCAGCTCGTTTACGAGTGCATGTTTCCTCGACCCAAGAGCAACGATCCTCAAAGTTTCCAAATCCTCCTCCAACGAAACCTGATCCCAGAGGTTCGCCAGGAGACTCACGCTTTTTACGGCCACCTTGACACCCAGGAAGCCAAGTACCCTGGCCTCGATTACACTCACAAAACCCATCGTATTCGTCTCTCTCGGTGGGCCTGGCACCGACGCCTTTTCCGCGCTTTCGACAACCTTCAGCTTACCGATGCCGAAATCGCAGGTTTGACCAAGTGGGAGGGAACCAAATGGGCCAAGGAAAAGTACGAGAAGGAACAGGGTTACGTTATTCATGATACCACCGCCGACGGCTTCCCCGACTGGACCGATATTCAGCATTTGCCTCGTTCTTCCCGCAGCCGTTCGGCCGAGGTTGGCTATGTTGGACTTGACGATCTCGATAACGACATGGACGTCGAGAGCGAAGATGAGCTGGACAGTGTAGGCGTTGAGTTGAACGAGCGCCTCAGAGATGGAGTGGCAAGACGTGAGGCCGGTGATACTACAGCCGTACTTGACGAGGAATGGGAACAGTGGCTCAAGAACGCCATTGAATCGGGTGATATCAGCCTTGAAAACGACCATGTCTTTCACGAGAGTGCCACCCCTGGTGCGCTCTTCCCTCCAGGCTTGCTCACCCGCGCCCGAGCCGGCCGATGGGATGAGATTCCCGAGTCTCTTCACCGCATACTCCGCCGCGTTCTACAGTCTGAACCGTCCCAATCACTACCGCAACCGACAAACCTTTCTCCAAATGACGCCAATTTAATGAATTTCTACAACAACGGAATGAATCTGCTCCATACATGGGGGCGCCGCCGCAGCTTTTCAGGTCTTCGCCTACCGGTCGGTGATTCTAGTTAGGGCCGATTCTAACATCGGGACGAGTCCAGCAACGACATAACAAAAGCATTTTTCTGCAAGAAATTATACCCTTTTTGCTTCAACCATCTTTTACGGTGGTATTCTCAATCGATTCAACCATTGAGTATTACGACGCCGGAGCACGGAACCCGCAGCCTCACTCCACGCATGACCACTGTTTCACCCATGTCTCTCATCAGGGACTAGGCTGGAGCCAGTAACGAACAACCACGCGAGGCATAAAACACGACTATATTTGTGCATTTCTTTTGTCTGAACAATCCACATGGTGGAAGGCGTTAGGCGATTTGGGTTTTGACGGGATAAGAAACGGGGGAACATCTGGTTGAATTTACATGACACAAGGCTTTGGCGGAGCATAGTTGATACTGGCGTGTCTGACTCATCTCATTCTTATCGACATTGGATCAAAGAGCAGGGATAGAGGGGGCTTTTACTGTATGATTCTATTCCTTGTGCTGGTCACATTTGAACTTTACAGGCCTTGTTCATAGATAGCCAGCAACTGTTGCCTGCTTTTGAAGCATTTTTACAAGTAGTGTTGCATCGCGATTTGTGATTGTGATTTTGAGTGGTGACATTACGCTCAATCTTTCGGAACGCAAGGGAATGGATGGGGTGCATTGACATGTCATTGTTGGATGCAACCAACACGCATCCCATACATATGTACACGTTAGGTCTGGAGCCTGGTTCACAGTAAGCCGATTGTGCTTCGATTGTCAAAAATATAGAAACTTCAAACAACATTGAAAGTCACCATACTGTTCCATCAGGCATTTAGCCAAAAGTCAACTGAAACAATTTACATGATTGAATCAGTAACACTACATCTCACTGAGACCTCTCTATACATGCGGCTCGATCCATCATGTGACATCCCGCAAAGCGGACCATCAAATGGTTCTAAACTCTACAATTAACCTTAATCATAGGGTAAAAAGGAAAAACAGTTCACAGGTAGTAAGGGCTAGGTGGAAGTTGGAGTGAGAAAACGCAAAAAGAAGGGCCTGACCGGGGATTGAACCCGGGACCTCTCGCAAACTTTAGTACTCTTATGAGAACTGAGATGTCAATCCCGAAGCAAGAATCATACCGCTAGACCATCAGGCCGGACACTAGATCCTAGTCATTTGTTAGTGTGGTTTGGCTGAATATCAATATATATAGCCTGACATCTGTCGTGCCCAGGGGTTGAACGCATTTGTTCCCAAGAGTTGGCGAGATTCGAGAGCATTTGATGGCTTGTTGAGTACGGGAGTATTGTGGCTCTCATTGGTTCTCAACTAGGCCATTCCGACGGGCTGCGTTGGCAGTGACACAAGTCTGCCTGATTAACAGAATCAGGTGGAAGGCTATAGTGAGCTAAACATCTAGCACCACGTTGAGCAACTGGCTGTTGATTACATTCATCACTACCCAAGACCCTCAATTTCACCGTGTAATCATTTTGAAGCAAGCATGGTATTCATCAAATAGTTATATAGTTCTGCCTCCCAAAACGCCTCGCTAGTTATGACCCCAGATCGGCCCAGTCTGATCAACCCTTGAATGTTAAAAATACAAATCCCAACATCTACTCCTCAGCAACATCTGTAGTGCTTTCTGCGCTCATTCCTGAAGATCTTCTAAGCTTGATCCGAATCGAATTCCGCGGTTTTGGTTTCTTCACTGGATGAGAGCTCTATTTCTCGGGCTCCAGATGAGACCACTCGGGAATGGCTTTGATCTGCTGCCACATAAACTTCTCAAGCTTGTTGGCCGATTTTGCATAGGGGGTACTCTCGTTATTGTACTTCCGGCAATTGTCGAAGACCAACTTGGCATCCTTGATAAAATCTTCGGGCGTGAGGTATTGGTCGGCCTCTAGCTTGCTCTCCATAGTGCTCAGATCCATGGGCTCCTTGATCACTTCGTAGTAATCAGCGACGTCGTCTCTATTGACGGGTACCAGGAACGGCCATGCAGAGTTATGGTTCTGGAGGTCGTTCAATAGATGAAGAAGCTGGTTGTAGTTGGGTCCATGGCGAGGTTGGCGGGCCAGTTCGTCCATGTCGGGTGACCATCCCGACGCTCGAATGGCCGGAATGTCAAGAGGGTTGATTTCTTTGATTCCGTTCTTCCAATCCTTTGGAGGGGCATGGATGTTGTGGGATTTCGAGTAAGCTCGAATCTTTGCTTGGACGCATTCTTTCTGCTTAAGGAGCATGCGTCCCATCTCAAGATAGCGGATCCGTGGCAGCATAGAACACTGCATAATGGTACCACCTTCATAATCCTTGATGTAACCCATCCATACCTTCTTGTCGAGGGTAATCTCTTTGGTGAAGCCCTGCTTCTTGAAGTAGCCAATCGCATAGTTGTCGGCATACGTCAGGAAATGCATCACATCGCTCGTCGCTTTAACGTAGTCTTTCAAGTGAGACATGAGATGGGCACCGTATCCTTTGACTTGCTGGTCAGAACTAATGGCACAGAAGACGATCTCGGCGAAACGGCGTCCCTTAAATGGTCGATATGTGATTCCTCCGACAACTTCGAGTGGCTTTTTGACGATGGCGATGGACAAATGAGTTCGATCGTAGACAAGTCGCGCAATATAATCCTTAGGCATTTTTGGGAGTTGTTTTTGAAAGATACATTTTAATCCGGTTAAGATGATGAGTGCTTCGCGCTCATTGTCGTTGTTTACTACTCGGAATTCGATCTCGCCATTGCGCTCTTCGATGACAGCGGGCTAAAAGGCCTTGGTCAGTATATATATGCGCATCACTTCGATTATATATTGTTACCTTTTCAGGGAATGGGATCCTCTTGATTTCCGGCTTCTTTTCTGGTGGTTCTGTGGAGTCGTCTTGCTTAATGCGCTTCGATGGGGTAGGAGACGAGGGCTCCTCCTCAGCTTTGCGCTTCCCGTCTGTTGAATCGCTTGTTAGTTCTTCCGTCTTTGTCGCGGTCGCATAAAGAACAAGACTCACTCTCTTCTGACATGATTAACGTGGGCACAACCCCAGGTTGTTGTGTTTGAATAGGATTAATGTAGGGAGAAGTTAAGGTATGATAGGATGCAGCATCATGATAGCGGAGTGAAGCGCGTCGAGATCGTCCGTGCGTGCTTATGTCATTCAATGTGGGCCCTAAATTGAGGGAAGGAGGGACAGGGGCACCCGTGCACTAAACCTATTGTGTGTATCGGCCACGATGCGCCATCGTAAGCTCATGAAGCTTCCCCAGAGCATCTCTTCCATCAACAGCAGCTACCAAAGTTGACAGTTTGCCAGCAACTTTCCCCCGCGAAACGCTCAATTCTTCTCTGAGCAATCCAAAACAAAAACCAGATTACATCTTCAATTTCCTTCCCAACGAAGCCTATGGATTCTTCGCTGCATGAGGTCTGGCAAGCTGCTGCTGGCAGTCCATTCTTCCCTACCGTGAACAAGGACACCCAGTTCACGTTGGCCTTTGCCTTGCTGTTTGTCGGATTCTTCCTGGCTGGTGTCTTCGCTCTGAGTATGCGTCATCGACTCTTGCTCTATTTCTTCCTGCTGACCACTTTTAGACCGCACTTTCATCAACGTTCCCCTACTGGGTGTTCCGGCTTCTCTCGCTATTGCGTACGTTCCCTCTCGACCATCGATTGTCGCCTCAAAATACTTACTTCAGCAGGTTTGGAGTCGTTTACATGTTCTGTGGAGTCGGAGTCTACGTTTAAGATACCCAAAAGTCCTCGTTTCGGTCGATTTCGTGTAAAATAGTTGGAGCAATCAAGAGAAGACGCTACTTCGCGCGCCAATTGCCTTTCTGCCAGTTTTTGAACCTTTCATTCACGCACCTTTCCCAAACAACCACAGCCGCAACTTCGATATGTCTGCAGACGCTCAACCCATTTTCCGCGCGGTTGCGACTTCGACCAGGCCACTGTATCAACTTTTGAGGTGCATCAACTTTGCACCCAGGGTTCATGTTCAAATTACAGAGGACGGCGTTCGTTTCGCTTCCGATCATGCGCGGGTGATGCAGGGTGAGTCTTGCTAGAGGTATCAGACTGGACCAAACTGATAGCCAACAGGTGTTGCGTTTCTCGACAAATCTCTCTTTTCTTCTTATACGGCCAATGTACCCGCCCAGGACACCGAAGACGCACCTGGGCTTCCCAATTTCCAACTTTCCTTGTCTTCTGTACTTGAGGTGCTCCAGATCTTTGGGGCTGTAGATGTGGCCACTCGCGCTCAAAAAGCAGAGCAAGATCCGTACCGCAGCAATCTTCGAAACTATCGTCCTGATGCATTCAGCAACCAAACTCTTGGTATTTCTGGCACTTGCACCCTCCTGTACGCCGAAGAAGGGGACCCTTTTAAGATCACTATCGAGGAATCTGGCGTGAAGACAACGGCATCTTTGACCACCTACTTACCAGAGATACCTGACGATATTCCCTTTGACCGCACGGATCTAACTTTTAAAATCATCATGCAATCTCGAACTTTGCTAGATTCTCTCGCGGAGATTTCTCCAACAGCACCTCTGAAGTTGACGATAACGGCCACCAAAACCTCACCTTTTCTCTCAATCGCTGGTGTAGGGGATCTGGGAAGTTCGGGTGTAGATTTCGCACGAGGAAGGGACCTTATTGAGACGTTTGCCATTCAAGACCGCTGGTCACAGTCCTACAAGTTCGACTTTATCAAGAATTCGACGGAAGCGATGCGAATCGCCAGCAAAGTCAGCTTACGAGGTGACTCCCAGGGCGTTCTGAGTCTGCAGTTCATGGTGAATGTAGAGGGTGGCAAGCAAAGCTTTTTGGACTTTCGATTTGTGCCGTTTCTCCAGAACGAGGACGACGATGAGGATGACTGAGCATATCGGACTGGATCATGTCCATCATAAAACCACGATAATCTAAAGATAATTTCTTGTCTAGCCTTTCAATGTCTCGCGTGCTTCCTGACTTTTTGTCTAACGGCTCTCAGCAAGCTTGATTGCTGGTTTCGTATTAAAACCATGTCAGAGATCCCTTACTCCCTTGATCCGTCAACGGAATGCAAGCCCTTGCAATCTGGAACACGCTACGTAGAAGCCATCACGATCGGAATGATGGACCCAGCCTCTTCTCGCATCACTGCATCCATTAGAAAGTCGAGCTCAGGTGGTCATTGAAAAGGGGATGATGCCGCCTGAACCTTTTGGTCTTGTTCTTCACGTCAACCATATTCTAATACCCACCCACTCTGCTGAGCAGAGCAGTTATTCTTCACCATGAGCCAATACCGAGAGATCAAAATTGTCATGTCGTCAAGACCTACCACAACTAGCACAGTTATTAAGAAACCCAATAGGAAGGCTATCTGGCCCAGCTGTCTATTCAACTTTAGCCCTATCAAGACTTGGGCAACAAGCATGTTCGGAAACAAACCTCCATACGTCGAGCTGGACGACGACTCCGAACCATTGCTGGATGACATACGAGCACCCAGACCTACGAAGGTGGTTTCGAGTTACATGCGCCAGGCCGCATCGCGGACGATTAAGAAATACAACCGACTGCCATGAGTTTCGGCAACAGGATGGAAAGACGGGATCCGGCCGATGGTTGTTGTTGAAGGATGTGAGAACTAAGCACACGGCAGGCCTGTTTGATGCTTTGGGGGTTATCGACGAATTATGGATTTATATACGACATGAATCACGAACAAAAGTACACAACATGGAGTTCAGAATGATGGAGTTATCGAGTCATGGGCGCAGGAGCTTATCTTATACGCATGGCATTTTGACTTACACGTATTTATCAGATATTTTGAACTGTTGATCTATTTCTAAGCCAAATTACTCCTTCCGACGATGTTCTCCTTGTGATAAGGCCGTGAAATAACCGAAATAAAAGGATTTCAGCAGCCTGGAAGAAAAGCGAGTAAGACGTGAAGGGGAGCGGGTGGATTGGCAGGTGCAGGAGGAGCAGTGGACTTGGATCACAGGCAGGTGCCGCTTCCACTGTCGATTGCATATCTTAGGTACTTCCTGCACCTTGAATCGATCTTTCTGGCAAAGCTATTGGATTGTTTTTCTACATTCATTTATCTTCACCGTCGCCCTGACAAGATGTTTCATGTTGAAGCAACCATATGGTCAATCCTCTATGCAAGAAACCGCATTTCACCACTCGAATATTGCGAGAAAAGAATAAAGCATTGTCAATGCACGCGGGGGATTCTCTTTCCCAGTTCCCCACCCGATGTTCAATAACAAGGCCAATAGATTAATCGTTCGTCGGCAAGGTATCTTGCCATTGCCTTCCAAGGCACAAACAACCATTGTACATGCTCTTGGTCTACCACTCCGCTCGCCTCAGGGCTCACCTTTCAGGTCACGATGCAGCGCTCCGATATCTGGGGGCTGCAATGCAGAAAGTTCTGCAAGCCATGCGTAAGCTGACAGAGGCATCGTTTCTGTTACTGCACTATCCCGTTCCGCCTGGTCCCCGATGCTGCGATACTACCAGGCTGCATGGGGCCTTCCGACGTCAAGATGACCTCCTACCAACGGGTACCAGCTTTAAGATGTTGCACGGGCCTTCCTCCCGGGTTCATATATCCAATCAATGTATCCTGGAAGGAATTGCGAGCTTGAACGGACCAAGTGATGCGTATAAGTGGTTGACGAGTGTTGCACAACGCTGAATACGATGACCAGGCCTCGATATCCAAGGCAAGACATCTTGATTCTTGCAGGCCTGAATTAGCAGCCCTGAATATGGCCTATTACTGTCAATCGGCGGCCAATCAGCGCTGCACAATCTTCCTAGTACATTGCCTCTTGCTAGAGAAATGCTTGCTTGCAGCTTTGGGTGCATATCGCTCCACAACACTATAGTCGAACATGGCTTTCCAGACTCAAGGAGGATCACAGGAGACCCCCAGGAATGATTTCTCTGGGTTCGTTACACCGTCTTCGTACTCGAATATATATTACTGAATCAACTCTGCGATGTTATTACTACTCACTTGTTTGCAGACTAAAATTGTTCGACGCTTCCGCATTCGGGTCCGTTGAACTTTGGAACAATCTAACGAAGCCTCTAATCCGGCGATTAGGAATGACAACGTTCCCACCGGAGAGAAAACATATACTTGACGCCTTTTCTCGATAAACTCTCTTCTCAACGCACTTCATTCATTCTTCTTTCTTCTTTAAGATATGCGAAACATTTTTTCGCTTTCTTTTCGTTTCATCTTTTGTTACGCCAGGCGTTCTGCTGGCCAGTTACAATGCCTGGCTTGATTCGGCGACTTATAACTCCTCAACGGTCACAACCCAGTATTCGGGATCGGGTACGGGAGCAAGATCGCAATCATGCGCGCAACGATGAACTGACTGATTCATGCGAGGACTTGAGTTCTTGCTGCGCCAAGAAGTCTACACAAAAGAGGGCCAACAGCACAAAGCCGCGAGTGTCACGGCTTCCTGTGCCAAAGAATGGTTCGGCCAGGGCGACACCTATTATTATTCAAAGAGTGCCAGACGTTCCTCGTCTTCCGAATCCAGTCCCTATCCCTGCTTTGCCAACCCCTCAATTGAGAGCTCCTTCGATCAGTTCTTCCCGCTTTGAGGGACGAAATGCAGCCCTTGAGGCTCTCATAGGCAGTGAGCCCACCAACGTAAGGCCTGGACAGGTTCTTTGTCCTGTTGAGCACGGGCAAGCCCACCCACATTCCTACCACCACTCTCATTCCTCCCAATCCTCTCGGTACATGCGCCCCCCTCGCTCTAGGCACGGCCACTCTGTTTCTGTCAATGACAATAGCTCGTACCGTGAGAGGATCTCGCCCGAGGCGTCGATTCTTTCTTTGTCGGACCATGGCGCTGGCGGTTACGATGTCGAGCCAACCAGCTGGCAGCCTGAACAGCCCGTGTATGACGGTCAAAGCCTTGGTTCGTCATCAGACAGTGTTGACCGTCTATTTCGTGAGACCGATGAAGCATTCAAAGCTCTAGGGTCTGCACTTAGAGAGACGCAGCGGGCATCACAGTTATCTGTTTTGCCATCACCACCATCACCGCCAGGAATACCTACTACATATCACAAGCATTCCAAATCCATGCCGCTGCCTGCAGGCTTTCAAAAACATGGGAGATTGAGAGGCGAGGAATCGTCCTCGATCTCCTCTCAACGGTCATCTCCAGACAGACGAACATCGGTGGTCAAGAAGCCCCAAAGGAAGAAGCAGAGTTTCGTTGGGCAATCATTTTCCAGGGCAGCGATCCGCACTCCACGATGGACTTTGTCGGAAAATGTGACAGATATCCTAACAGGCCAGCGTTTCCGGCGCATCGAAGCTGATGAAATGCTGACACCCGACCGCATCGAAGCGCTGCGCAAGAAACGAGAAGCGGCGCAACAACTAGACGAGGAACGTGCTGAGGAGCGTGCCAAAGAGCGACACTCAATTGACTCGATCCGGAGTGCGGCTTCAGATAACTCCGAGACAGACGTCGAACCATTCCATCTTGACGAACTCGCATCTCGAATTAGAGCGAGACAGGCTGCGGAGAACATGTTCGTTCCGGTCGAAGCAACACCCCCAGCTCCAGAGCTAACCCCTGATCTGGAGTATATTCCTCGGAACTTCTCGAAGCCGATGTCTGCAGTGGGAGACAATGAATCCATCGGAAGTGGGCAGGAGAAAAGCGAGGCTTCACCCAATGCTTCACCTCAAATGCCATCCAGGAATCCTGCGCGTGTCGGTACGGAGGCTGTAGAAATACTGCCAGCGATACCAGAGGTTATGGGAACAGCGGCAGCCAAGTCACAACCCGAACTGTCGGTTGATGTACCAGCTTCTGAGCCCCCAAACCTGAACATGGAGGAAACGGATGAATACTTTTACTTGAAGAGTACACCCTATACTCTCACCAAGCCCTCTTTCCGCCATGGACCCATCACCCTAGCCAAAGCTGAGGTGGGCAAGGGGGTCAAGACAATGGACGATACACTAGACTGGACAGCATTCCAGATGGCGATTTTAGGAGGAGCCGGAGATTTCTTCCAAGACATGTCCATCGACGAGGACACAAAGCAGGTGGAAGAAATCACGTCATGGTTTGACACGTTTGGCTTTGAGACATATGGGGTGCTGGTTGGAGACGTGCCTGAGCCTGCGCCTAAACCTGAGCCTGCGCATTCGCATTCGCATGCCCCATCGCTGCGATCGTCTTCTCATAGCACCTACTCGTCAACGCCTTCAACCATCGACACGGATATTGACCTGCCGATCCCGGTGGGTGCTGAGTTCCCTTCCGGGTTCTGGAACGCCCCGGCGCCCGGTCAGGCTCTGGACAAAGCTAAGTTCTTTAACAGTACAGGGCTCAAACGATGGGTTGGCGAAGGACGCCCCAAGCGCCCGTCTTCGCACGAGGAGGAGGGAGAGGGAAGCCTACCACCGAGTCCGATGATGCCTCTCGTGGTTCATATGAGCGATGGCGACGCCGATATCCCGGATACGGTACCGATGGGTTATAACCTGCACCACGATTTAGGTGACTTTTTGAGGTGGGAGGCGGAGAATGTTTATGCATCTGGTTTTAGCTTGTCACCTTGAAGATGACTTGCGTCCATTCTTTTGATCTTGGCTGATACCATTGGTTTGCGAATTGGGATGATGATATATCCCCTGCATGAGTTTTCATTTCGTTACTTACTACTTTATACCTAGGCATTGAAGGCGCTTGAAGCATTTACCTACCTAATATAGAACGATCACGACGTGGATACGAAGTATCACGCAGATAGATGAGCTAAAAGAATTGACATTTGATGTTTGAGATGGCTTTTTGGATGCTCCATTTGTTGACAGTGATATAACGAAGTTGTTCTTAGTAGGGGATGGACCACCAAACCAATCAACTACTGCTACTCATGACAACCCCCACATTGTTTACATCTCATCTATGCTTCATTCTATCCTTGCAGCACATCTCAATCATAACCTCAAACATAAGAAACAAGATTAAAGAGAAAGCGACTAAATAAGAATCATCATCTACTCGCCTATCGTCAAAACTGCCTTCAATTCTATTTCCATACAATCGACCCTTCTACTAAACCAGTCACACCGCACTCTCATCACAACAAAAGCCCTTTGTCTACCCATCTCAAAGCAACTTCCCACCAGCAAAAATGCTCAGACGACCCGCAACTACACTGCACATCACCTCAGAAGACGTCGCATCTTACGAGGACCGACGCGCCCGAGAGGCCCTTGTCGCAGCGCAGCAGGCCCGAAGAGCTGCCGCTGTGGCAGCTGCTCAGCAGAGTCAGGCGGATATGGAGGGCGTGCATCAGGCGCTTCAGGAGAGGGAGAGAGATGATGATCTGCGAAGGGCTAGGGAGGACAGGATTGGTGTTTCGAGAAGACGATAGGATGGAGGATGGTTTCTGTATGATTTTAACGACAATGGGTCAGTCACTGTTATGCATCATTGATGGAATTCATCGATTCATTCTTATTACTTTTATGGTCTTTTGATACATATAAAAATGCTCTGTGTGAGCGCTACGTCAACTATTAAGCAAAGTGCGACTTTTTCCCAAAATCTCCTGTCCCCATACGAGATATTATATACAGAAAGCAAAGACTCCTCTTCTATCCTTTCCATGCAAGATATGCGAAAAATGAAAGTACCATCCAAACGACACGCCATGATGTGGTCCATAATTCTCGACCGATTACTCCAAGAGCTTTCTTACCACCAATACGTTTATCTTGAACGCCTGGGGTATAGAGATTGTCGTCGAGGTGAATGCGTGGTCCGCCAGCAGACCCCCAGCCCCAGCGTTTATCGCCATGTCCACTACGCCGAGCCTGCCATCGGCCTGATGTTTGGCCAGGAGATGCACTCCGCCCGTTGCGCGGTGCTGCGGCTGATAAGCGTGAGGGAAGATGGTGTGCTGAGGTGCCGGAGGATGTTGTGTTACGGTATGATGAAGCCTCGGGAGGATCCATTTTGTCCTTGTATACGGGCAAAACGCTTGAGGCTGATGATTTCTCGGGTTCGAGGGCGAAAGGGGTGAGTGAAAGTACAGGAACAAGCGCTGCGCGAACAGCCAGAAGAACGACTGTTGCCACGCCGAAGACGATGTACTGCATATAAGTATGGATCTGATTAGGCAGGAGACACATATGTGTCTGAATCGTCTGCTCTGGTGATCCGGGCAGCGGCTTGCCCTTTTCATCAACGGGATTCCACATACTGGCCATCAGGAAACCAGGCGTAGGCACACCCATAGCCATACTCATACTCTTGACAGTGATTTCACGTACGTTCTCCTTAGCGTCGGAGTGGACGACCTCACAGTAATCGTGGTCGTCACCAGAAAAGACATGTTTGATGTTTCCTATGCTCTTCACCAACTTGACTGAGTCAAGCTCGTTCAGAACGTTCTGGTATTGGTATCCGCCAACAATGCTCAAGGCATTTCGGTTGTCAGGGAAAACAGGCTCCTTTTGGCCCTTGGGGGGTTTCGTCGGTGGCCAGTGTTCTCTTTGAGGTCCGCAAGGTGTTCCAGGGGGTCGGTATAGAGGAACGTGAGTAAGAAGGATCGTAGGGAAATCGGGACCATCGCCCTTCTGTGCTTCGACGCTATTTCCCCAAGTAGGCTTCGATTTGTCCAGCTCTTCAACATTATGAGGATATCGCAGACCTCCCTTAAGATCGTAGTAGTGTCGCAGCTCCTCCTCCGCTGCCTTTCGCTTTAGTGTCTTGACATTATCCAGAAACTCGTTTACAGGACCGAAGATGGGCTTCAGGTCATGCTTGTTCTTATACTCTGAGGTATCAGCGCTCAATGAAACCGAATCGACAGACACAAGGGTATGGTTTCCGATAACGTCAACACGGTTGACATCGCCAAAGAATGCCTCGAAGCGATCTCGAACAGGCACTTGGACCTGCGCGCCAAAACCCAAGTCATGGTTTCCAGGCAGACTTGCCACCAGTTTTCGTCCACGCTGCCAAGCTCCAGGTACTTCGCCGCCATCGTTGAAATGTTCAAAGAAGATATCTCCGAATCGCTCGTACTCGTGCAACCAGAAATCCTCGCCGTACTTGTTGTGCCACGACTCAACCAGTTTCTTCTCGTCCTTGGAACGGCCCCGTCCCCATTTCGGATCAACGAATTTACCCTCTCGAGTCTTCCACTCACGACCGCCGTCAAATAGATCGCCGAGGAAGAATAAACTGTCAGGGTGTAGACGGCCTTGCATCGCTCGGTAGCCACGTCGGAGATAATTGTCGGTTATCAGAACCGTTAAAGGGTTGAGAGGCCAGGGTCGGCCAGGGTATGAATGCGGATCGATAATTTGAGGGTCAGCGACGAAGACGAGGTGGTGAGGTTTCGCATCTTTTGGCTATGCATCGTCAGTCTTTATTCCCTTGCACACAGTTTGCATTCTGAACATACCCATTTCTCCCAATGATCCCAGTCGCAACTCGCGACCTTACTATTGAACACCCATCGCTCTCCATACAACAGCACAAAGAACCAGAACAACGCCAGCAGGTGAGGAAAGCTCAACAACCGTCTCGATGTCAAGTTTCGCTGTATCCGTCGCACAATTCGTTCACCCGTCGCTATAGCTATGCGCTTTCCCGGACCAGCAGCCCATACTCTCAACTGGTACGCCGCCTGCTTTGCGTGGGCTGATAGCACAGGGCCTATTGACTGAAGGTTCCTTGGGATCGTCGAACTGGTACGATACTGGAAAGGGCGCGACATGATGGCGCCATGCCCTGAAAACCGCACACGAGAGGTTTGTGATTGAGAGATCGCAGCGTATGTTCTTGTTGTATCGTATTTCGTCCAGAAGAGGGTTGTGTGTCGTCAAAGTAGTCTGCGCAGATCGACAGTTCAAGGGACAAGGAGACCCCTTGATGCGAATGACGATGTTTCAGTCAACAGTACTAGTGTCGTCTTGTGCCCTTTGTAATATAGAACCCTTAAAGCCGACAAATTCGCCGTCCAATGTCGCACAAAAATTGAATGTTTACAAGAAAAAGAGAAACGTCGCGTGTCAGAGTTGCTCGTCTCCTCAAAGAAACAAATACGTAGCTCTAAGCTTTGTGCCTCATGATTCGCCCACCTTTTTTTGGCCCTCCGACGCCTGCATGATGAATTTCCGGGGCCGGATTGGAGCGGGATTAGCGCTGAGAACCCCCGCTATTCAGGGGTTTTAGCGGCGATAAAGCCATATCGTTTCAGGGGCAGGACGGAATCTTTGCCGAAGGGCTAGTCTTGGCTTCAAGATTCATCTTCAAATCGTCATGATCAAGTAAAAGTGAGCAAGTATAAGCTGAACAGATAAAACTCATCATTCATTCATATTTTAAACTTGAAATTATACACGCCTGCTTTTTGCAACGGCCGTATGTACTAAAAACTAGATTTTGTCCAATAGAGAGCAAATATCTCTGAATATCCCAAAACTCCATCTGTATGCCAGAGGCAAATGTCAAGATTCAAACCCATATGTAGAAAAATTAAAAACACGCAGATAGTCCGTCTCGAACTTATCTTACACGATAAACATCAATGTCATCATCGTTATCTTCACTATAATCGTCATCCTCCGGTGGGGGAGGGTTGTTCCTGGCCTTTCTCCTGCTGCGGAAGCTGAGGAATCTCTTGATTCCACTTGGCTCCGCAGCGTCTGCGGCTCCAGCTTGGGCCATCTCTGGGTCCTGTTCGGGAACGGCTCCCGCGTCATTATCTTCTTCGTAGTCGTAGAAGAGCTTTGGCACCAGCAGGCGGTATGGCTTGGTAATACCTGCAGGGTCCTTGGGGTTGATCTCAACGTTCAGGGTGATATCCAATCCACCCTCCAGATCAACAGCGTACTTGTCGGCCTGCTTCTTCTGCTTTACGGAAAGACCAGTTGGTGTTCTGTAAAAGTTTCCAGGACGTGGCCCAGGTGGGACGTAACCCACAGCCTCTCGCGAGTGTGACATGGCTCGCCCTCCGACTGTTTGAGCTCGCTGAGGTGGTCGAGCCATGAAGTATGAGTCGTCGCCTTCGGTATACTCGTCGTAGGCTGCACCACCTCGGATACCAGATGGACCAGGGCCTCCGCGACGAGGAGACTGCGGCTCATCCCAGTACTGGTCATCATCATAATAGGGGTCAGGGTAGGGATCCTGACCTTCCCATCCGCCGTTCATGCCATCATCTTCAGCAGCAGCACGACGCTGGCTAGGTCGTCGAATAAAGCCGAAGAATCCAGCCTTCTTGCCTTCAGGGGCTTGGTCGACAGACATAGATCTCTGAAGCTTGGCGGGGGGAGGTCGTTCCGAGTTTGTCGAGTTGCGTCGCGACAAGCTACGGAACAAACCGCCACCACCTCGTGTAACCGGAGGTCGAGATCCGCCGCGGACAGTCTCTCTGTTAAAGTCGGGGCGCGCATCGGAAGATGTAGACTTGCTTCTGGAAAGTGACAGCCTTCGGAGAAGTCCACCCTGCTTGGGGGGAGGGCTTTCACTTCTTCCATCAGAAGATCCAGGAGGTGTAGGTGGTGGTGTGGTACCAGGCTGCCATTCACGAATGGCGCACCAGTTTCGGTGGGGTAAGAGGTGCTTGTTGTTTCTTGGCTTACCATCAACTCCTTGCTGGAAGAGGGGAATCATATCTTCGTCAGTCTGCTTGTCGAAGTGATGCACCTTGTTTCTCTTGTTCAACACATCAGCCATCAAATCAGGAGGCGGTGTGTTGGCGATGGCTGATGAAATAATGTTGGGCATGTATCGCGGATCCTTGTGCTTAGCGAGACCAAGCTTGGGGTTGGAATAGAATTGTCCAACAGCCGCAAGATGGACGTCACCACTGAGGATGGTGACTCGAAGAGACTTGTCGATAGCAAGATCTTGCAAGTCTTCGACCACAACCGATCGCTCCTGCTTGTGGTTCTTGGCAGTCCAATGGTCGTTGAGATCATCCAAGACCTCAACACCACCATCAATGTTGTTGAGGGCCTTGCCCAAAACACCGGTACGTCCGAGTGCCTTGACAGGATCCATAAGTCTGGAGGTCAAGCTAAAAGCAAGTCAGTCTCGTGCTTATCAATAATGTTCAGAAATCACTTACATATTCTCCAACCAGACCAATCTGGGGTACGCAATAGGAATGCCCAAAAGCACAAGCAGATGCTCAACCTGGCCACGGCGGACTTCAGCGTAGAGGCGGTTCATGATCTTCTCCCATGTCTTATCAGAGACAACATCATGTTCCGTCCTCTCTGTGCGGCAGTCAACAGCTAGAAGTCCCACCTTTGAACCAACAGACATGAACAGACTGCGGCCAAGCTCGCTGATGTATGGTCCAGGCTCATTGCCAAGAATCCAGCTTGGCTCAGTGTTCTCCATCTCAGTAAGAATGGACTGGTGTTGGAACAGCATGTAGTACTTGTGCGCGACCGCACCCAGACCACTCATGATGGGTGACTTCATATCGTGGTGGGGGTAAGAGCCATATCCGTCAAAGATATCGTGGTCATCCCACATGTTGACCATAGGAATTTGTGAGTTTGCGAGGCTAAACAAGCCTTGAGAGAACCACATGCAGTACCGTTCCAGGTAGAAGGTTTCTAGCTCATCTTGCATCTCCTGCGTGAGAGCAGCAGTGTGCTTTTTAACAGGGTTGCGAATGCTGAGCCACTCCTTGAAGAGGCTGCATTCCTTCGAGACACAGTCATTGTAGATCTGGTCACCACCTCCAATCATGAGGTGGAAAGGTCGAGATTGGTGGTTGTTCAGAACGTCGCGCCACATAGGGTCAGGTCCGCTCAACTCATCGGGCTTCACGCTCGAGCTGAAACCGTTGCAGCTGTGGAACATCATGTTCATCGTCTCGCCCTTGGCAGGAACCCAGAAGCCTGTTGCAGGACCACGGTTAATGCGGTACGCAATGCGCTGCTGCTTCTCACGCAGTTCGACCTCGATGTTGAAACGCCAGAAAGTGCATCCACGCTCAGCATGGAGTCTGAAGCCTCTGACATCCTTGAACTTCTGAACCTTCTCGCCATCGGCGCCTGCGCGCTTTCTGCGGTTAGAGAACAGGCCGGGCAGCTCAGCAGGACCGTCAGGACCGGCAAGCTCAAGTGGGGTGATGGTATGCTCGAAGAGTCCTTCATCAGTCTCATCGCGAGAGAGATCCTTTGCCTCCTGAAGATGGTCCACAGGGCGCACATAGAGAGTTTCTCCTTTGCGACCCACCTTGGGGTGACCAGCGATGGGGTCGACAAACTCAGGAGACAGGTCTCCCTTGATGCTGTGAGGAGGTGCTGGCAGCAGGTCAAGACCTTGGACAAAGAGTCGCAGAGTGGGCGCAATGTCGTAGGAAGACTCGGAATCTTGAGTGACAATCATGACAGTACCACGCCACATCTCTCGCTCAGCCAGATTTCCTGCTCGGTTAGGGACCTTCTCACGCTTGATTCCGCAATATCTCAAAAGAGGACCACACTTCATGTAAAGCGCAGGCTTGAAACGAGTAGGGGCTGGAAACGGGTTAGCAACATTAAAGCCAATACTGTAAAGCTTGTGTAAAACTTACTCTGCTCATCATACTCGCCGTCGAAAGCCGCGGCGTTGCGTGGCGCGGAGAAGCTCTTCCTCTTGTCTTGCTCCCACCAAGCCTTGTCCGCGTCTAGCTCAGTAACGGGACCGTCCTCGATTTCTAGATAGGTTCCAGACAGTGTACCAGTTGTTCCCTTCCTCCACTCGTCTAACCATTGAGGTGGCTGGTAAAGACCATCACCAGGGACCATCTCCTCTGGACGCTTGAAAACCATCCTTGATACATGGTGTCCTTCAGAGCTCTCGGAGCTTTCGGAGGAAAAGCTGCCTGCTCGCTCAGCCTTCCTGCTGACAGCCGCCTGGTTATGAGCGAAGGCTGAATCATCCTTTTTGCCACCACCAAGAAGCCTGGTACCGATGGACATGTTGCGTTGAGGCGGTGGGATGAACTCATCCTCATCAGCATACTGAACTCTAGGAGCAGGATCAGTAACGCGTCGCTTGATGCCCTGGTTATCACCAGGCATGGGGAACTGTTGACGAGTCGGCACATAGTCAATTGATGGTCTTCCTGTGTCTGCGGTCTGTGGAGGGTTAGGAGGAAGTTCCTTCTCCCTAGTGAAACGGTCATTAAGTTCTTGAGTAATCTGTCGAGTGTTTTGTCGGGTAGGAAGTTCTTGGGTAGTCTGTCGAGTAGGAAGTTCTTGGGGGATCTGTCGAGTAGGAAGCAGGTCATCTTGGTCGTCATAGTAATAATCATCATCAAACTGGTGGCAGTATTTTGAAATTGGGTGTCCGTGAGGAGCGTGCCTCTCTGATAATACCCTGCGAGGGTAGAGGTCAGCTGGGGGTGGCTTCTGAAGCTTGTTGCTGCCACTTCTGGTTAAAGAGAAACCACTTTTTTGCGCAGGTGGTTGAGCTGGTTGAGACTGTTGAATTGGTTGTATCTGTTGGGGCTGTGATCTAGGCGCGGATTGTTCAGGAAGCTGTACGTTATCTCGAGCCGCTCGCTCACGGAAACTCAGGTTGCGCTGTGGGATACCAGAGTTTTGCTCGACAATTCTGGGAATAGCAGATTGAGGCTCCATGTGCCTGGGCGCAGACTCAACTTCCTCTGGCTGACGCATTGCGCCTGTTCCATAAGTCGAATCATCTGGCCGATGCGCAACAGAACTGCGACGACGATGCGAAGGACCTCTTTGCACAGTGACCTGAGGAGGCAGCTCCTGGTACACAAATGGAGAAGCAGTCTCTTCTCTCGGCGCATTCTGTGGAATGTCTTGGTAGGTGTCTTGTGGAACATCGCGTTGCGCTTCTCTTTCTCTTTGAGCTTCCTTGGCGTAGTCTCGGGGCACATCTCTGTGCGCCGAAGGCTGTCCAGCTGAAAAGAAAGCTCCACCGCCTGATGGACGCCTCTCACTATAGGTGACAGAGGGTTTCCGTTCATGGGATTGCTGCACTTGCGGCCCTGTGGGTGCGGGCTGCTTTCCAGCCTTCAATGCCTGTCTGGCCCTGGCGCGTTTCTCGGCGGCTTCTACTCGGGCGCGTTTTTCCTCCTTGGTCATACTATCGAGCGTCAACTCTAGCCTTTGGAGGGGTGATCGGTCATCTGCGTACGCTTTTTGACGTTTTGATGACCCGCCTGTTGGTCTCCTAGGCAATTGATCGTATGCGCTGGCGCTCGAACCTCGTCTTGAGAAATCTCCTTGGCCTTGGTCATATCGCTGACCTCCAGTCCTCTGGGAGGACTGTTGGTACTGTTCGTCTTCCATATCGTCGTCTTGTGAGTTAGGGTTGTAAGATGCAGATGCGTCAGGAGCGGTGTGGGTATAAGAAGAACCGCCGTTACCATATGGATGGCGGTAGCTCACTGGAGGGCCGCGAGGAGCCTCTGGAGAGGTTGGAGGAGGTGACAATGGCTCGTTGCCGTAGTCTTGTTGCTGTCGGCTGTTGAAATGAGGCTTGGAAGACTCTCCAGCAGCAATGTCTCGGCGGTAAGAGGATGGTCTGGGGGCTAGACCTTGAGGAGCGAAATTAGAAGCGGTAGGAGAATCATAAGGACTAAAGGTAGATTCAGAAAGAGCCTCAGTGCCCTGAGTTTGTGAGGAAACACGATTGGGATTCGATTTGCGAACTGGGGCAGCGTCGAGCGAAGATCTACGGTCAGCATTATAGGTATAGTCGTCCGACTCAGACCTGCGGCGGGTATGGCCCGCATATCCAGCCTGTGAGACCTTGGGCCCGGGCAATTGGCCCCAGTATGGCGTAGACATTTGAGGGAGGAACGTGCGGTGTGATTGGACCAACACGTTAGAGGCGAAAAAATGACAAGCAAAATGAGACAGTTATCGGTCGTTGTATCGCACGTTTGGAGGCGGGTAAAAGATGAGACCTCTTTTTACTTGTGCTCAGTCAGGCTTGGGCTTGGAAGCGAACGAAGCTTGGGTTGATCAGGCGCTAGCGATGGATGGCAGCCCAGCCCAGAAGATGGAGTTCCAGTTAGCTTAGCGGGGCCTTTTTTCTTGTCTAGGGCTGCCGCGAGCTGCCGGACTAGCCTGATGCTATGCTATGCAGGACTGAATTGGAGGTGAAGAGAGAACAAGTGGAAGAAGAATTTTCTTACGGTCTGCAGGGACCAGAGTATCAAGGGAGAGAGAAACGTGGGAGGTTGAGAGAAAAGACACGAACAATAACAGCTGCAGCCCAAAGCTGGAAACTGGCCTCGTCTGCCTTGAATCCCAAATTGCCGCGGCTGTACAGGGATTATGAGCCTCTAAACTCATTCAAGAGCTATTTACACCCTGGTAGTTAAGCTTTCCCCATGCTCATCATCAGTTCCCAGCCTCGACGTTATCACGAATCGGTCGTCCTGAGGTAAGCTTCCGAGTTGATATCTCCCCAAAATACACTTTGCACCGAGCCAAGTCACATTAGAAAAGGTGATATAGGGGTAATTGAAGCAACTAGCAAGGATCCAAAACTTGATATATCTTGTCAATTACAGTTTTCACATCGTCTTGAGGCTGGGGGATGGCTGGGGGCGGGGTGTTACTGTCTTACCCTTGAAGCTCTTCCGAAGACAAGACCCAAAAAAGGCGGGTGGCTGGCAACGGAGACACGGGACGGGCCCGGACAAGCAAGACAATACTAACCAAACTCAACGGGAGGCTGCAAGTGACGGAGGTAGGAGACCGATTGATTATTGTTCTTGACAATACATTGTTAATACTACCTTTAACTTGGTTCGGTCGTTTCTTCTTCACTTTAAGATACTTTATCTTGATTAAATTAATCGATCAATTATGAAGTCATACCTCAGTAGTTCCCGTATAAGTCTAGTCTTTAAACATGAAAGGCTGTTGTCGTGCGGGTGCGCGGGATGGCCCGAGTAACTTTGCTATGCTGTACAGTAGTCTCCCACTGTCATAACGATGGATATTTTGAGATAATTACGGATACAGCATGAATTCAAAACCCTCAATCATTGATTGAATCTGTCAATGTCAAGCCCTGCATAATCGAGTCCAGTACTAACATCTTGCCCAGCCTCTCCCAATTAAAGCCACGCGGTAGTTAGTTACTGCACGTCGTTACCCGTTTCCAACAGCTGATTGATGGGATCGCGATTGCTTCTGCAAGGTACCTCGTGAATTTCTCGTATTCTCCAGTTCGAGTGTTTCATCAGATTCCTGGTGTTATCCCAGTCAGCTCGGTGGTTGGTTATGTTTTAGTTTGCGATGCTGCAGCTTGACCACTGCAGGTTTATCTCTGCACCACGTTCATCAGCCCGCTATTAATAGGCTTTTTGGCTTAACTGATCTGACGAGTCCAAGATAATAAGCAGCCACTTTCTTATCTGATATGCTTAAACTCAAGCATTCCATCCCTATTCATCGTTAGCTCTTCTTGTCTCTTCTTATTTTGGAAACGATATACCGAGAGAAGAACTCGGACTATGTTAAATAGATGTTGGTTTTGCGAGGACCGAATTAAGTGATATGACCTTGCTGCATCTTACGTTGAAGACACTATAGTTGCTCATAGCGAGCTGTCAGAGCCATCCATCTGGTAAGTGAGAGGCGCGTCAATGTAAAGCCTCAAAAGTACGAATCCCACCTAGAACTCGAATGGTCCAAGTCCACTATTCCTCGCATGCCTCCATGCTACCGGGTGTCAATCACACGAGTCAGTCAAGAGGAAGCGAGCCGTTTTCAACGTCATGTTTAAGAAACACGCAAGATGAGGCCCGAAACTACAATGCACTACGGCTCGATGATACTCTTCCATAGCCCAGTCATGAAGAGGAAGACACATAGAAACCATCAACATGGGCTGATGGTTCGCATATATCTCGCTCCCTGTGATAGTACGAAATGGACATAATTCCTGCAATCTATATGTGAGCGAATAAGCCTTGAAAAATAGAGGTTCTTGGTTCTTCACCTCGGCTGTATGATATGTTCATGGTATTGTAGATGAAGACGAGAGTCTAGTGACAGACATTGAGAATCTTTGTACCGAAGCAATCCGCTTGGCAACAGGAAGACTCTTCTCTGAAGCCTAAAATAGTGAAGATCATTACTCTAAAAAGCTTTCTACCTGCAAGTCTCCAAGTTGGTTCGTTTCTTATGCTTTAACAGTCTTGGTATCATTTAATCTTATCTGATCAAGATTGGTCCCGCTTTTCGCCAATCGTCTCTTGCCATTCCTCACAACGACTTCCTTGCTTCAGATTCAACGCTCCAGCGCCACAGTACGCAGGTGTCTGAGCAAAAAGACCAATTAGCAACGCATTAAACAGCAGGTTGCTGAATCGACAAAAAAAGAAGTTGATAACGGCGCTGGAGCGATGCTCCCACCAGGGCTTGAACCTGAGACCTTCGCATTACCGGATACTCGGTGTGAAGTATTAGTACGACGCTCTAACCAACTGAGCTATGGAAGCCGATCAACTGTGGCGGTGATTCGCCGATGTTGAACCGTCCGCTGATTGAATCTATGTTCTATTCTGCAAAGCGTTAAACAGCTGAGAACTTACCCTGCAGAATATCCTCAAGACATCAAAACCTACGATGCTTGGGTGCATAAAAGATAAACTTGTTGATGAGTTATGATATTTCGGATCGGTCTTGTAATTCCTGGTACGTACAACCAGTTTTCTGTATTTTGAAGGCGCAGTTTGTAATTGTTCCCAAGACCAAATGTTTGGAGTTGCATATTTGCAATTCGTCGACGATCATCATCGATCGTCATAATGTTCAACGTTATATTCATTGTCTTCCGGACAGTAGGTAATATGAATCACTTTAAATTATATTAAGCTCTGACTCGAATCAAATTAAACACCAATCACTGTTAACACATTAAGCCGCGGTCATAGTGGCTTACACTAAACACATCCTCCCATATCTAACCAGACATCGTAGGAGTGCGAGTAAGTGTGGTGTCAGTGACGTCCTCCATCACACAAGGTCCATTATCTTGTCACGACTGTACCACACCCTACACAATGTGCCATACTTGCCCAACCAAGGAAGAATACCAAACCAACCAAGTGAAGAGGAAAAAAAATATGAGGGCAACGATGGACACAGCAGTATAGTGTGGGACGCAGTTCCGATCCCGCAGCATCTGGATGTAGTCGTGAAGTTTAATGAACGCTCTACTCTCATCCATCCTATCGTAGAACCCATGGTAGTATACCACATGGGGCTCCATCAGCGTGTAAGAGTTGACACCCTGGGTTGCCATTGACTTTGGGTTGGGCTTGTGACGAACGATGCGAGGTGTCACTGAGATCTTGACTCTGGCAGGTGATGCAAAAGTTTTGTCATGGGAACTGAAGTTGCCGAGACGCACATGATAATCATGCGCTGCCCTCTTTGAAGCTTCGTATGCCTCGTGGCAGTTATTGACAAGGTCCATGGAGAATGGTTCTCCAGGAGGGGTCCAGTCCATTGAGACGATAGCGGGCGACATGCGTATACATACACTGGCCCAACCGGCAAATGCAATCACATCGTGCAGTGCTTGGTACAGCTGGTATAGCTCTGATACGGGTATAGAGTCGGATTTGGTGGCCCCTTTCGTGTAGGTGAAAAAAGGAAGTAACATGGCCATCATCTGGGTACACAACTTGTCAACCTCTTCCCAAAACCGGGGAGGTTCGCCATTGGACGTTCGGAGCCATGTTCGGGTGGCATGGGAGCGAAGGCTACTCCGTTGGAATCCTGGATTAATGTCAGCCCAATGTTCGACAAATGTTGTGTTACCTTACACACCTTCTACATTGATGAGTGCAATATCGATCTTCTGTAGCGTTTCATCATGCCCCGAACTAGCTCCAAACAGCAACGGCGAGAACACTTTCTTGTCAAGTACCCGATAAATGATGGCCATAATTAGGTTGACTCTCTCGTTTCCATCACTAAGAAGTCTACCCCATGCCCCTGCGCGTGCATCAGGGTAAGCCACAAGCTCGACATATTTAAGAAATTCCTCCGGGTACTCTCTCAACCAAAGAGAAGTCCGAGGTGGTTTAGAAATATCCCCAGGATGAAAGGCTGAATGAGCGACGGCGAAGATCTCGAGAAAGAGGTCGTTAAATATGATTTCGTAAAATTCGTCTGCAAAGTCTGTGTCGAGTATTTTAAAGTCGAGACTGCGACGACTGGGCTCAAAAAACCGTAACTCCTTCATTCTGATATGCGAAGTAAAACAAAAGGAAAACGACTCGTATCAGATATGTCGTTGGATATAAAACGCAGCTGGGCCAGCAGAGCGGGCGTAAAAGAACAATTAAACAGAATGACTTGGTGTAAACGAAGGACATAGAATAGAACAAGAGTTGATGTTGGGTATTTATCGGAAAGAGGATGACCTGAAAGACGACGAGCTAGATCCTCCAGGAAGAGCAAAGAAAGTGAAGCCAGAGCTGATGGAGAAGAGTGAATTGCTTCTGGTCTTGCCCTTGGGGGCATTGTCCTTTGTCTTGGGGGCATCCTTCTCAAAGGAAGTGGCTCGGGTCTCAGGCTCCATGATGAGAGGTGATTTGGTAGTAAACTGAAGAGAGCTTTGGTATAGGTAACAAAGAGGTAGTTCAAGATGGTGTGCTTGAGAGGGAAGCTTCTTTGTCTTACGGGGAGATGGGCCTTATTATAACTTGTTCTATATATGGAGAATGGAGTAGTTAGGTTGATATGGGACGAAAAGCATCGGCATGCCCACCCTGGTCAGCCCACGGTTGATCGCGCAGGTCTCGGATGATGATGGCTCATGAATGAGGGGCTCCAGAGACAGAGGGTGGGATGGAAATCGTGACTGTGAGACGCGTTCGCATTCCAGACTGGCCAGCCAGTGCCTGACGCTCGTGCATGAGAAGCTAGCGCTGGGACTTTGGTGATCATTGGGACAAGATCATGGTGTAGAAAACGTAATGAAGCGGGTGTGCACCAGTTGTCACTCTCTTTGTGGGACGAGTGATGTTTACAAAAAGCCAATAAAGGCAAGCAGAGTTCACGTTAAATCCCGCCCCTGGTAGACCAAGCTTGTCTGTGAATGGTGAAGCTGGTCCATGGTGGGCGATCGTTGAGGCTTAATCAATGGCTTGGACGCCTCATTCAAGGGAGAAGTGACGCAGCAATGTTGAAGTTGGCACAAGTTGGTCAGGAGGAAGCAGCTGACTGGTTGAAAGCAATTATGTGAAACCGCTTTTGCCGTTTGTAGATATAAGTTGGGTAAATCATTGTGCTGTTCCCTTTGTCCCTTGATTTAGCTCAGGTGTAAGCTCCGACTACCTTTGGGTAGAGTTGGCTGTAGTCGTCGGTGCGATGTACCGGCGCTTGAAGAATGTCTAGATTTCCAGCCTGCATGAAAAATGGTGTGAGGTATGTGCGATTCCAGTGTTGCAGAAGCATTCATCTGTTTGCAAGTGGAGTAATTGGGGGCTACAGAGTTGTAGTCATGACTTGAACAATTACTCAGATGACAGCGCATTGCCATGTTGGAGATGCAAATGGGCACAGCATCTTGGCAGTTGTGCACTTCGGAATCATAACCCAAAATGCGCTCACTTCCAAGAGAAAATAAATGTTATAATTCGTGCTACCTCCAAATTAGATATCCGCGTGACTGACATCACTGCGTCATATGCAGTTAAGTTGCATTGGAATTGGTAGTTTGTAGAGGCCCGATTTGACGCTAGCTAACCGTCAGGTTTGTAACTTTATTTGTGGATATACTTTCTGTATTGCACGTGTGTTTGAGGCCTGGACAAAGCGGATGAAATCAGGAGAAAGAAAACCCCTTGTGTTTTCGATTTGTTCTCTGTGCCTTGGCACAAAAACTCCTATTAGTGGATATCAAAGAATTGACATGAAAGGGACCGGTCAGGAAATCCAAGTCCCAGGAGTTTGGTTCAGATTGGGGACATAGAGGATCTTTCTTGGCACGTGAATCCCATGTTGAAACCAAGGAGCTTCGACTTTGACTGCAGTCTCAATGAATATTTGTTACTGACCCTTGTTTCATCAATGCGAATACCTGGTCTACAAGGGAGTTTGAAAGAGAATCGCTTGTCTGAAACGTTTAGAGATAGTAGCAGGTTGGGATAGAAGTTAAAGCCTCAAATCTTAGGCCAAGAAGGAACAGGACAAGGCACCAACAGCCCTTGAGGAAAGTGAACATTTGCTTTACCACTTTAGGTCAGCACCCAAGAATTTTTGACCTTGCGCCTCGCGACACAAATCTATACGCACCTTCCGTTAAACGTCACTCCTACCTAGGCTCTTTCCCTCTTGTTAGCATTGTCGCGACTTCTGCCTGGTGCAAAGTTGCAAACAAATTTACAAACAGAAGGAACCGCTTGAATCTTTGTATTTTATCTCTCCTCGCCCCACTTCAGCACCGCTTGCTTTGCCTCCGCTATCATCCTAAATCTGCCCCGCGATCTTCCATCCGCGAAACCCTTCTTCTCGCACCTCGATCTCACGAGAAATAACCGACACAATGGCCGCCGCCGCTACAGAAACCCCCATGATGGACGAGCAAGTCGACCTCACCACCATCCCCGTCGACCCCGCCGGCAAGGAAGATTCTTCCGACGTCAAGGACGACAAGCCCGTCACTGTTTTTCACGACAAGGACAACTTCAACGTCAAGCACCCTCTCCAGAACAAGTGGACTCTCTGGTTCACTAAGCCCCCGAGTGGAAAGGTGCGAAATGCTGTACTTGCATGACGATATCTATATACTAATATCAGCGATAGGGTGACAACTGGAACGATCTCCTTAAAGAGGTTATCACCTTCGACTCTGTTGAAGAGTTTTGGGGTGTCTATGTGAGTCGAAAACATGGCCCTTCTCGATAACGATTCTAACCTTCCCAGAACAACGTCGCCCCTGTATCCGAGCTTTCTCTCAAGTCCGACTACCATCTCTTCAAGGAGGGTGTCCGCCCCGAGTGGGAGGACCCCCAGAACAAGCATGGTGGCAAGTGGTCTTACCAGTACAAGGACAAGCGCAATGTCGACATCGACCGTCTTTGGCTCCAGGTTATGATGGGTGCCATTGGTGAGACCCTTGAGAACGAGGACGATGGCGAGGTCATGGGCGTTGTCGTCAACGTCCGTAAGGCTTTCTTCCGTGTTGGTGTCTGGACTCGCACCATCGGAAAGAGCATTCCCGGCCGAGGCGATGGCGATGTTGCTGGTGGAAAGGGACGTAGTCCCGAGAAGGGTAAGGATATTCTCCTGTCTATTGGACGCCGCTTCAAGGAGGTCCTCGAGCTGCCAGCTACTGAGCAGGTTGAGTTCTCTGGTCACACCGACAGTGCTCACTCTGGAAGTACAAGGGCCAAGGCCAAGCACGTTGTTTAAGAATGTGCGACTAGTTACGCGAGGGCACGACGTTGATTTAGCACGATATCCGATAATGACCATTTCACGTTTCTGAACTTGACGCCGCTCACTCGGCGATTTACCAGAGGTCGACGAGTGGTTGATGACGAAGCGGCAGGGCAGGGAAGCTGCCGGCCTGGACAATGGCGAGGATGATTCCGAATCGGCCATGCCTATCCTTGATTTCATTTGGTTCAATATTATACCGGCGTTGCTTAGGAGGGGCTGTTTCTCTAGTGGTATCACGAAGTATGAAAAGTCAGCCACCAAAGGGGGAAGAAAAATAGATTTGTACTTTTGATCGACCAAATCTGATAGCTTCACACAAAATTTCGATAGCCAGTATCAAATGCTATCACTTTGCTTAATTATTTGGCCACACGTTGCTCATGATACAGTGATTATAAAATTATACAGTTGTTTACTTTTTAGTTTTCGTCGCCGCTTGTCTCGTCAGGGAAGATGCTCTTGACCAACTGCTTCTTGTTGATCTTGCCCATGGCATTTCGGGGAATTTGATCCACGAGTTTCATCACCTGTGGAATCTTGTAGTTCGCTAGGCGATCCTTGAGAGCTCGACGCATGTCGAGCGCTGACCACTTCTTGACGTCGTTCTCAAGAACCAGTACAGCACCAACCTTTTGACCCCATTGCCCACTAGGCACAGCTACGACGGCCGCCTCGGAGACTTGAGGCAGAGACAGGAGTTCACGCTCAACTTCCAGAGCGCTCACTTTTTCACCACCTGTCTTGATAATATCGGCGGATTTGCGGCCTTGAATGAAGTAAAGGGGGCCATTAGTCCAGGACTGAGTGGCATTGGCTGAGGGAACTGGCCGACGGACTGCAACGTCGCCTGTCTTGAACCATTTCCCTTTACCATCTTCGCCCTCGACGAACTCACTCGCTGTCGCGGTTGGGTTGCGCCAGTACTCGCGGAAGATGGTTGGGCCACGGAGCTGGATTTCTCCAGAGCGCTCGCGGCCCTGTGCGTCGACTTCTTCGCCTTCTTTGATCACGTCGTTGGTGTCAACGTCGACCAAACGGGCTTCGACGGATGGTAGTGACCAGCCAACGCTAGCATCTACACGATCTGAGAAGTCGAGTCCGCAACTTAACGCCATGCCAACCTCGGTCATGCCGTAACGCTCGAGAAGGACGTTGCCGTGACTGAGGTCTTTCCAAGCAGTCTTGATAGGTGTTGGAAGAGCAGCGGAGCCAGAGATGGAGAGGCGCATGTTCTCGGGAGAGATGGCCTTGCGAGTAGCTTCTTGCATGTCAGGGGAGAGGCTCTTGTGCGAAGAGAGGAGTTTGCTGTACACGGTGGGAACGACCGTGAAGAATGTGATTTTCTTCTTGGGCGTGGATGTGTTGGTGGCGAGGAAAGGGGCGGAGAAGCGCTTCCAGACAGCATCAGCATTAAAGGGGAACATGAACTCGATCGTCGAGCCGGCGAGGAGAGGTGTGAGGATTGCATTCACTGTGCCGTGGATATGGTGAAGAGGAAGGACATGGAGGAGATGATCAGAGGGCGAGTAGTTCCAAGCTTCGGAAAGAGAGCGAGACTGGGCTGTCAAGACAGCTTGGGGTAGTAGGACTCCTTTCTGATAGAAGTTTTAGTACATGCAAGCCGTATGGTTACTACGTGTTGACTTACTGGTTTGTTGGTTGTGCCTGAAGTATATAGCATCATACCAGCTTCGCCTGGATCGGCGTCACCAAGTTCAACCTTTTCATGATTACCCCCACCTTGGTGCTTTTGAAGCTCGAGATGCGCCGGCTTGGTGTTTAGCTCGGTCGCAAGGACCTCTTTAGCTTTAGATGCGAACTTGGACGAAGAGACCAGCAATGAAGCTTCGCTCTGGTTAAGAATATATTGTAACTCTGACGCAGGGAACGCAGGAGATAGAGGCACAGCGATGGAACGAGCAGCCATTGCGGCCAGAAGTGTCACTATACGGACATCATCAATATCATATCACATCAAATGGGTCATGCCTTGATCTCACCTACGTAATCATAGCTATTTTCCACAAGGAAAGCAATGCGCTCTCCATTGAGATCCTTACGACCAGCAGTTTTAGCCAGATGATCCCTGGCGCGACTCACATCACCAAGAAGCTCTCCATACTTGAAGGTTCGACCAGAGAGAGAATGGACGACAGCCTTGGAGTCCGGGTCATGCTTAGAGACGGCCTCGAAGAGCGGTAACCGCGGTAGCGTGGAGAGCGTTCTCGCGGCGGGACGGAGGCTGATGAAGGAAGCGGAGGTTG
The DNA here is from genome assembly GCA_004367475.1 of Fusarium camptoceras. Classification (NCBI taxonomy): domain Eukaryota; kingdom Fungi; phylum Ascomycota; class Sordariomycetes; order Hypocreales; family Nectriaceae; genus Fusarium; species Fusarium camptoceras. Next base: position 657,307 of record QGED01000006.1, read on the forward strand.
CATTGCGCCGGCCGACGAGAGAGCGGAGGAGTGGGAGTGACATGACGAACGAACGTTGAGGCTGGGGGTGACAAGGATATCAAAGAGGTCAGGCCAATCCGAAGCTTCAGCTCGATGCTACGACAGGTTCACCGGCTCATTTGCCGAAGAACGCAGGATCTACGTTAGTCGAGGGGACAATGAAAAGAGGGGAATATGTTTGATGATCCGCAAGCGCATGAACATAAGCTGAACGTTTTTGGTGATGGAGTTTAAGGTGAAGCTTCAAAGAGCTCTAACGTCTAACGTCTAACTAAACTAGAGCGAATGAGTGGACTCTTTTTTTTTTTTTCCTTTGTTGACGTCGAAGCTCAACTTCGGCTTGCGGTTCCGGGGACGGACGGTCGCTTTCCCCGGAGGATACGTACCGTGCTTCCCAGAAGCCGCAAAACCACGAGAGGAGGTCAAAGTTAGTGTGTTGCGAATATGAAAAAACAAGGCCAATGAGAGCTGCTTCGTTTAGGGGACGAGACCAATACCCCGGCAGCTAGGCATGCGTCCGCGTGTCTGGCTGTTTTAGCTGGGGGAGAAGGCTTGAGGAACCGTTCGACTGTGTGTGGCCTGCAATGCAACACAAAGTAACTGTACATGTTGTATTCACGGTTTGGTTGCACGTACGTTACAAAGTTGCACTACTTGGACTTTCTGGGTACATGTACATTCTATGTACACCTCAACCGTTGAGTGTAGGGCAACGAGCAAGACCTTGCCTCCCTGATGTTTTAACTGCTGGCATCAAACAACGCACAAAAAGAAAAAAGAAACAGGAAAAGAAAAAGAAAAGAGAAAACGAAACGAATACGTGGGTGGGTTACAATGCCATGCAGTCTTGACAAGACGCCCCCCAGACGGTAATGCAATCTTCGAGACCGCTACAGTACCGTCACTTTTCTCACACGAGATCCCGCCTGCTTGGGCCGGTACCTTACCTACAGAAAGCTCCAACTTTGGGAGTCGAAGAGGGTCTCCACTGGGTCTACCTTATGGATACTTACAGCGGGAGGTTAAGTGCTGTCAAGTCTGCAGCTTGGGGGGTATAGAGCTAGCGATATTGGGCTGTTGACGGCCCTTTCCAAACTGACGGTGTCTATTCTGTATGTGAGTAACACTCCTCTCCTCGTGAATCGTAACGTATGTATGTACATCTACTAGTGTAAGACAACAAAGAAAAGAAAGAAAAAAACTTCTTCCATCAACCCTTGTTCCTAGCTTCACCGCTCTCCAAGCCGCAGGCGGTCAGGGCCATCCGACGCCCGACCCAACCGTCTGGACTGAGACGCAGATTGGCGGCTGATCATTTGCTAAAAGCAGAGTCCAGGTTCAGGGGGTGTGATTGTTTCCCACTGTGATGGATCTAAAAACTTGTCCGCCACTTTGGCTGTTGGAAAGACGGTAAACCACCCCGCGCTTTCTAATATCCAGTCAAGTTAGATAGGAGAGAGGGAGCTTGGACGGTGGCTGGGATGGGAATGGAAGGATGGATAGAAGCTTTGCGACGAACCGTCTGCAGATGAAAGGGAGGGTGTCTGGGTGTATAGTATAGTATAGTGCTTCAGCTAGGTACACTAGAGTGCAGTGCATGAGATTCATGAATTACAGTAGCAGTTGTACTGTACATACATTCGACTATCTGTCGGTATGCGTGTAATGTCATGTATGTCCTGTCTATGTGGCTTGCTTTGTCTTTGCTTCTTTACCTTGCCTTGCCTTGCCTTGTCTGGCTGCTTCGTTTCTTCCCTTTAGGTTCCTGTTCCCTCACCGACTTGATACCAAAACGGAGAACGGGCTCCTGAGTTGTCAATTGCACAAATCAGTCACTCACTGTCACTGAAACTGGATTGGACCGTGTTATCCTTAACCTTTACTTTTGGTCAATGAACGTGTTCCGCCACTTCATACCTACCTACTTTACCGCAATGTCAATGTCAATGTACCTTATTGTAGCTTATAATAGTACTGCACTCCTATTCATACACCTCCTCCCCCATGGCAAGCATTGACTTATATTAAAACCGCTTGTATCTTCTCCATCCCGATTTCTTTTAAATTTCAGTTTCACTTCCTCCTCTTCCTCCTCCGACTTGCACCCAAACTCTCGACTCGGTATCACGTCACTTGGAGTTAGCTGTAGACCGACAACATAAACTCAAAAAGTCGGAAACTCTCTTCACCACAAAAAACTTGCCTCGCTCCCACCATAAAACCGCCCTGTCGATCTATTACCGCTCCACTCTGGGGAGGAATAATCAAGTTCAAAAGGATAAAAGATCCTCTCAATTTAATCGCCTGCAAATTCTCAGCTCCTAAAAACCGGGGGAATTCGCAATTGCTTGTGTCGACTTGATCTAGATCCACAGTCGACCTTTTACCAAATTTGTCTTGGGACTTTTTGCTGCGCCGCTTTCAGAACTCTCCTCTTTCAATGTATCGACGATACGCACTCGGCTTCTCAAGCCTCCCCCGACAGTTCTCAACCATGAGTTCCAGCACCCCCGTTGAGGATACTATTCGCGCCAAGGTACGAATATGCCATTCATTCTCAAATTTGGGGGGATATGATATTAACAATCTACAGATCACGGCTGCTTTCACTCCCCAGACCTTGGAGATTTACAACGACTCTCACCTGCACTCTCACCACAAGGCCATGGAACACACCACCTCTGGCGAGACACACTTTCGGTAAGAATTGCGCTCTTTGTAACAATTCAAGCGAAGTCGTGAAACTTGAGATTTCACCTTTGAAACCATCATATCATGATATCTCACTTTATCTCACTTCATCTCACTTCATCTCACTTCATCTCACTTCATCTCATCTCATCTCATTCCTTCCCGCGTGACACTCTTGTCATCCATACACATACATATTTCTGCATGACATGAGATCAAACAAACTGACATGTGACAAATCAGCGTGGTAATCACCTCAGATGCCTTCAACTCCAAGATGCAGCCCGCCCGTCACCGCATGGTCTACGCCCTTCTCCGCGACGAGATGGCCCAGGAGAACGGCATCCATGCTCTCCAGCTGCGCACCATGACTCCCGAGGAAGAAGCTCGCCAAAGGAAGAAGAAGGAAGCCGAAGCCGCCGCCCGCGCCGCTGCTGAAGCAGACCAGCAGTAAATTAGCAAACCAGCAAGGACACCCGACAGAAAAGAGAGATTATCTTCTCACGAAGAAAAAGAGAAAGCACAACTATAATGACCGCTAATGACCAGGAATGACAACATAAAATGGACACCAAACCCGGATTTTTCAACTTCTCAGCAAAACCAAAAACAAAACAATATATATTGGATTGGGGCTAGCAGAAAAGGAATTAAAGGCGCATATGATCTACGTCGAATGATGATGATGGGCAGCGAGCAGTCGTGTCCACGGAGCGAGATATTTTGAAAGATTGGGACTTCAAGAAAAGAAAAATTGCATGATACCCCCCGTGGAACTGAGACGACTACGACTGGCAGTATCGGCGAAGAATAATTTTCTTTTACGGAATGATCGGGGTTGAATGAGGAGAAGGAGAAGGACATAGGGACCTGCGACCTCGGAAACTCTCTTCTCTTACAGGTCTTGATCTTCTGCATCATCGCCATGCTTTCAGTCCTTTAATTAGGCCATGTTCAGGTTCTCACGAACCAGCTAGCTTACCATAGAAATGTTGCCCACGCACAATAGACAGTTCTTTCCGCCACCGAAATTGATTCCATTTCCTCTTTATGCTATGGGTACTTTTCCAGTTTTTCCCTTTTAGTAATACATGTCTTCGTGAGAACTTTTACTGATGGCCGCTGACAGCCAGCAGCAACTTTTGGGGTATCTATATTGATCAAGAAAACAACCGACGCCTGTCCTCCAATCGCCACCGACATCTTACTCCTGACTAAAATACAGTAATCCCCCGAATATCAGATCATCTTGTCTGACCACTGCTACTCCTAGCACTTTGTGTTGTGCCGTTTTGGGCTTTCTGAGCTGATAAACTCTTTCTGAAATGTGCTCGAAGTCTGTCGCGTCTCTTCTGATCAAGAAGCACCGGTGACGAGGTGACTTGGTTACTCGAGCTAAATCTGTCACTTGAGCTGGGGCCATGATGGAAGCCGGGTCGTCCCTTCTTCCCCCCTTTGACGAGCGTCTCCAAATACTGTGAGGGCCGGGGAGCTTTCCACCCCGACGTAGAATTAGGCGCACTTGAGGGCGGCAGCATTGATGTGTTCGATATCTTGGGCGAAGGTGGAGGAGGAGCTTGAGTCATGATATCTTGAGCTCGTGAAGACTCAGGTTGCGCGGGAAACGTGGTCCTACGCGCCTTGGAGGACAAGGGCGGCGTTGGTCTTGTTTTCTGACTCACTGCAGATGTGGGATTAGATCTTGTATGATGCTCCGTTCTCTTGACTGAAGCTACAGACGATCTCCTCACAGAGTTCGCTTCACGGACCGGAAGCATCTCCGAGATTTCCATGTCCGTGTCACTCTCGATCGTTTCAACCGGCTGCAAGTCATTTGCGGTCTTTCCATTCGTCTTCTTTGTTACCGAGCTCGGGAGATCCTTTCGGCTCGACCTCCTCGACACGGGACTTGATAGGTTCTTCTCTTCGCTCATCTCTCCCTCATCATTTGAACTTGTATAGATACTGAGCTCGTCATCATCCCTCCTTTTGTAAATCTTTTGATTCGCTTCGTTGAACTCTTCTGGGCATGACCTCAGAATGTGACTTAGATTACCCCTGTGCACCAGGTATTTGTTGAACAGTGGAGGGCCTTTCTGCTTGTTGAACCATTTTATAGCGACCATGGCTGATCTTCCGGCGCGATCCACGTATTCCTTAAAATAGGGGAAGGCTCGAATAAAGTCGTCATACAAACAATCTCGAAGCAGACTTTTTGGACGAAGGTAGTTCAAGTAGAGGCATGCTTCAATGAAAGATAGCTTAGTGCCTGGTGCTGTCTGGCCATCATTGCCACTTGCGTATTCAGGATAATGTTGTACAAAGGTGTCGAACGGCTCATGAGGGGCACCCGGCGCTATGCACGGTGGTACAGGCAATTGCGATCTCCTGACCAGCTCGTTACTTTCCAAAAGCTTGCGAGAATTCGTTGATGTCGTTCGTTCTTGTGGGCCCGTCTGTGGAGTGGTCGGTTTCTGGGCCTTTGGTCTTTGGGTTTTTTGTTGCTGCGCCTGATTCTCCTGTGCCGGTGGTTGGGCCTGTTGTTGTTTGACTCGTTGTTGCACGGATGGCCCATTTTGTTTTGCAATATTCCTGGTCTCAGGAACAGGCCTGGGCTTGATGGCGGAGGCTGGACGACGGTTGAGAGCTCGCTCCACAGGACGCTCTTCATCGTTGGTTGAAAGTATTATCTCCTCGATTTGTTCATTGCTCTCGTCTTCATCGTCTTCATCGTCTTCATCGTCTTCCTCATTCCCCTCGATAGACTCCCTGATAGACTCTTGGGTCGTGGGCACACAGTACGTGTTGGGAATGCAAGATTCGGAAGAGGGCATCGAACTGTCAATTACTGGAGGCATTATCGTCGGGGCGAGGCGTTCCTTCTCAGGATGACTTCGTTTCCTCTTTCTACCGACGTCGTCAACGTCGATGGGTTTGAACACAATCCGAGCTCTCCCCTTCCCTGGACTTCCATTCGCCTTCGAGGGTGCTCTGTTTGCCATGACGGTTTCGGGTATAATCGATTGCGTGGGATTGCTCGGCTGCGCGCATGGAGGTGTAGCCATGGGACCTGTAGATTGCGTAGTCGGTTGCGATGGATGAGAACGAACGGCTATTCGGTTGACTGGGACGTTGCGGAGAGGTTGAGCATCTGGGATTCTCGTTTCCATGTCATCTTCAGATTCGTCGGACAGCGGTGGGTCTTCAAACATCGGTCTCAAGGTTCGTGGTGGTGGGCCTACAGTGGTAGTTTTGGGGGTTTCGTGAGTGATGGACGGCTGCGTAGTTGTGTTGATAGCTAATTTTATAGAGTTTGCTTCCTTGTTCTGATCGCGGGAAGGGCTTGGACTCCAAGGTATCGATCTTTCGGGAGATGATTGAGGTGGTTTATCAAAACTCGATCCTGAAACGTTTGTATTTCCATCTCCATTCCGCATGCGCATGCGCTTGCTGCTCCCTGATGGACCAGGGCTGGCCCCTCGTTTTTTACCTTGCGGTGTTTGCTGTTGTGATCTCTTCTTCTGAGCAAGATATGCTGCTTTTGCACCTTCCAAAACGCTGCCAGGAATATTCACCAGCCCGTGACGCTGGTTTTTCAAGTCTACTGCCCAGGAATCTTGATTCTCTAGCAAACTCTTTTGATCGGAGGGAATGTTTATGCCGCGATGCCGAGAAAACAGCTCCGTGACGTCCCGTGAAGGGGACGTAGCGGGAGACATTGGACCGTGAGACTGTCCTGCACCAGTCACGATGGAGGTTACATGGGCTGTGGTAGTGGTGGTGCTCGATAATGGCGTTGTGCGACGGGGCAATGGATCGGCGGATGGAACAGGAGGATCGGCTTTGGGGGATTTACGAAATGCGTACGCAGTTGGTTATCGTGCAGATGCAAATATGTTGTTGTAAAATGGAATTTGATGCAGTGACGATCGAGTGAAGTGATGGATATAGCGAATAGAATCAAATTGTAGCGCGACGCGACGGGTAATTTTGGGCCGCGCAGAAATCTGCGGGGTCCTTTTTGTAGGGTGTGGTAGCCTGTACTCGGGAGATGGCTCGTGCTCGATCAGCGCCAAGTCGTCGGTACTTTTGAGTTTTTATTCTGCAAGACTTTGCATGTAGAGTCTACTGGGCTGCTTGTTTGGGTGTAACTTCAGCTGCACTCCATCAGCTCAGCATGAAGGCGATAAACGTTGTCACGATATTAGAGGATGCTCTAGACGAGAGATATTCAGTTATATAGTCACAGCTATCACAAGCCTTACTGATTATGCCGACTGTGGTGTTAACATTATCCGCCTCTATCAACAGTGAAAAATGTTAGACATGTACCAGCTACCCCCTGTCGTTAACAAACTGTCCCGCTCCTGGGCGCTGACTTGCAAGGGTCTGACGCCATCACGCATCCTACATCCAGCTCAGATGCCCAAAGGTTGTTCTCGACCTTGGACTTTGACGACGCACAACTGTGATTAGCTGTGCGGGCCGGCATCTTCTTCTGCGCCGCAACACCCTGCTGATACCCTTTCGTCATATTGCTTGCTGTCTCTTGCCTTATCCGCCTTGAACGTCTGAATTAGCCTGCGCCATCCCGTCTTGATCAAGACCCCCGACCTTTTTGTGCAGTCTTGACCTTCACCGATCAGCGAACCCTGAAGATCGACCTTCTCCTCTCGCCGCTTCTCGACTATCCACAAACGGCCTGCCTGTCTGATTATTTGCCTTAAACAGCTGCGACCTCACCATGCTGCCGATATCTCACATTCGATCCGTGGTCGTTGCGTCTGTTTGAGCGTCCTGAAGCGGACCATCGTCACATGCGTTGGGTCTTAGACATATAGGACCTTTCAGTTGACGACCCCAAGCTATCCGCCTACCGGACTTCAACCTTTTATACCCCTCAAGTCGTTTGACTTATATCGGTCCACCTTTGCTCTTGCCGATTCTCACGATAATTACGCCGTTAACATGGCGCCGCCAAGAGCTGACTCCGTAGCATCGGAAACTTCCCCCATCCGAACCCGCCGCGATTCCATCAACTCGATCACAACGGGGCAACTTGCCCATACACTCGACAAGATACACACATCCGCAAGCCAGTGTGATTCTCTTACCACCTTCAACGACTTTGCGCCGCCACCTATAGCAGCACCTACCTCTGATAACAAAGGAATAGCGGGTGATCTCGTTCAGCAAGGCTTTAGTGGTCTCTATAGTCGACTAAGGGAAGCTGTGGGTGGTGGAGGTTCCCCAAAGTCGCCCCAAGAACAATTTCCAGGAGCCGAAAGATCAGAGCCATCTTCAAAACGAACCTCGATCACGGCGAATCATGGCTCAAAGGCTTCCATTAGCTCGCTGAACCGAGCCGACACCGGTGCCTCTATGTCTACCTCGTCCTCACAAGTGCCCCCGAACGATGGAACTTCAGCACAAGCAACCGGTGGTACCATCGAACCCCGACCGCAGCCTCAGTCATCCAAGCCGTCGAGCATCAGCCTCATGTCTAGTAAAACGTCCAGCACTACGAATCGTCAAAGCTTTTCCAAGAAGGCACCTAGCTCTATTGCTGCTGACCCCACGATTGCTCCTGTGACAGTACATAGGGATCCTAGTAATACCACTCTACGCACCGAGGACAGCGGTGGTGTCGGATCGAGCCGGAAGAGCATCAGCAGCAGGGCCGACTTGCAAGCTCATCTAACAACAGCCGAATCCTCAGCTAGTCTGTTTGATATGAAGGATGGCAAACTTCCACCGAGGTCGAAGCGCGAGGACACTTCAAGCATAGATGAGAGCGTCAAGAGCCCGACGAGCCCTAGGAGCGCACACCATCATCGCACACCCTCGTTACAGACATTGCAGACCCGAAGCCTTCGCAGCCCTTCTGTCACTTCATCTTTATTGTCACCTGATAGTGTAAGAAGAAAGCCAGCCGTTATTGATCGAATTAGTCGTTCAAAATCACCTGGTGGGCAGAATTCAAGAGATTCTTCATTGGACAGGGGTACCGCAGAGCCTAGCCACGTCAGCACTTCTGCCCATGATTCAGTATGCCACGACTCTTTTTCTCATAACCCTAAACAACAGAAGATGGCGTCTGGCGATTTCAGAATACCTGGTACCGTAACCAGCAGCGAAGAGGCTTCGGAGCAGGTCAGCGCTCAGCTCAACCGTATGCGCAAACAGGTTTTGAGTAAGGAGTTTTGGATGAAAGATGATACTGTCAAAGAGTGTTTCCTTTGCCAGACACCATTCAGTGCATTCAGACGCAAACATCACTGCCGAACCTGTGGCTGTATCTTTGATTCGAAGTGTACTACAGTTATATCAGGAGAGAAGTTTGGTGTGCAGGGCTCATTGCGTGTTTGCAAAAGATGTCTTGAGGTTATCACCAGGCGATTTGACGGTAGCGGCTCAGATGATTCTGGAGACGAGCAATCATTCATGCCAAGATTCTTTGGCGCAAACCACGCAAAATCTTCCAGTAATGCCAGCCAATCTAGGCCGCGGGATAATGAGTCCGGCGTTGTTTCAGAAGGATCGGAGGACTCGAGGCCTGTATCAAGACCTGTAACAACGCCCATGATGGCCATACCAGCAACACGTCGCCTTGGCGAGTCTCGCGCTGCAGCTATCTTGGAGATAGACGCCCCCCAGTTGAGCAGACCTGGTTCGTCACGGTCACTCAAATCTCTGAGCGCGAGGCCACACTCATCCGCGGGTCATAAGAGACACCATTCCAAGCATGCCGGATTCCTGAATCGCTTCAAGCCTGCACCGCAGGAGACAGCGCCATTTCGGCGTGTGGCTGATGATGAGAGTGCTAAGAAGCCAAAGTTCCCAGCTTTCCACGACGATAACATCATCGATCCGGAGCTGGCTGACTACATGTCTGACGAATCCAGCGAAGACGAACAGATGAGCCTTTTTGCGACAATGACAGGCGACTTGCAGCCTGGAAGCCTTGGCGATGACAAGTCAGAACTCTCGCCTTACGTCAATGCTAATAGGAAATATCGCCATAGGGCAGGCGAAAAAAGCATTAGCGGCATGAGCTTCGCAAGCAGAAGTGGGATCGATGAGCTCCCGGGCAGCCTTGGGGCATATCGACGACCACCAAGGCGACGGAACACTAGCAATGTTGGTGGCAGTATGCATCACCTGCCATCACCGCGCCCCAAGTCGGGTGTATACAAAGGGCCATCCCAGTCATCTGAAATGCTCTTTGCGTTGGACACGCCTCATCAAAGTGGGAACCTGATCACTAGAAGTGATTCTTTACAGCACAAGAAAGCCCCCAAGGTTGAGCTTAACTCATCGAGTTTGAGGCATGTTGATAAGCTTCTTCATCAATTACTGGATGATGCAAAGATCTCAAATCCACCAGCATGGCAGAAAGCTTTGGTTCCTATTCTTTTGCGGGCAACGGACGATGTGGACCCTGACGTTGCGAAAGGTGAAGACATGGATATCCGGCATTATGTCAAGCTGAAAAGGATTCCGGGAGGCAAGCCTGGCGATACAGCCTATATCTCAGGCGTAGTCTTTACTAAGAACTTGGCATTGAAGAGTATGCCACGAAGAATCTCTAATCCTCGTATCATGCTTGTGACATTCGCCATCGAGTACCAGCGTCACCAGCAGCATTTCATGAGTCTGCAGCCCGTCATCGAGCAAGAAAAAGAGTTTCTACGTGTTGTGGTCCAACGAATCACGAATCTCCGCCCTCAGGTCCTTCTCGTTGAGAAAAGCATATCAGGCGTGGCGTTGCAATACCTGTCTGATGCAAACATCTCAGTGGCATACAATGTTAAGCACACAGTCATTGAGGCGGTTGCACGATGTGCCGAAACAGACATCATATCCTCGCTTGATATGCTGGCCCTCCCTGTTCAGATTGGACGATGCGCAAACTTTGAGGTCAGGACATTTGTGAACAATGACTACCCAGGACGGAAAAAGTCATACATCTTTCTGTCAGGTTGCACACCCGAGCTTGGGTGCACAATTGCGCTGAGAGGCGCTAATAGCACGGTGCTCTCAAAAGTGAAGCATATCATGGAGTTCATGGTTTATGTTGTTTATAACCTGAAGCTTGAGTCAAGTCTACTGAGGGATGAGTCTATTGAGCTCCCTGAAGGTGGCGATTCTATGGCAAATTCTGTGCATCTCCCAACCGACAGTGTCAAGTCTCAGAGTGTCAATAGCATTGATCACTCTAGAGATGGTCCCTCTGTTGTGGTCAACCACCCAGCAAGTGAAAGCGAACAGCCTTCACAGACTACGGTGGATAGCTCTAGTATTGCCGAAACTGATGATAATGGCTCCCTTGAACAATCGGGACAATTGGTTCATGAACGCACTGGCTCGAAATCGCTGCAGGAGCCTGAACTTGCTCCTGCAGACCAGACTATTAGCCAAGTTCCAGACGATGTTCCAATGCCAACTTACTACAGTGACATGGTGGCCAAGTACGAAACCAAGATTCTGTCCGCTTCGCCGTATGTCAAGTTTAAACAGCCTTACCTTCTGATGAAGGCACGCGAGCAGGAGAGGAGATTGCTCTATCTACGCAGGCTCCGTAATCACGATTACTACGAGGAAAAGGGTGATGCTGAAAAGGCAGATCCGCCCCGATTCCAACTTATCAAACCTGAGATGGTCGAAGCGATCGGTCAAAAGGCGCCCCAACAGATCATGGAGATCCTACGCGCTGTTCACGATGCCGAGTACGACAAAGCCTTGTATAATTACCAGACCCAAACACGACAATGGGAGACGTACATCCAGGGCAACCTCGACCTTTTCGATCCATACTCACATCAGAACATCGTTGTTCTTTATTCCGTGATCTGCACTGAAACCAAGATTCCATGCACTGAGCCGTCTTTGGTAGCCATCAATTTCTACGATGAACAGCACATCGACACTGGCATGGACCCTGACTGTACTTTGGGACAGTACATCGAGGATCTTGCGTACACCATGAATCAAGTCTGCACCTCGAATGGCTGTGAACGCAGGATGCTCGAACACCACCGAACCTATGTGCATGACGAGTCTCGAATTACAGTCTTTGTGGAGAACTTGCCAAATAATTCTTCCATGGCCGAATTTGACGGTATCACGATGTGGACTTATTGTAAGATCTGCAAGAAAGACACTGAAGAAAGGACCATGTCGGAAGCTACTTTCAAATATTCTTTTGGCAAATATTTGGAGCTCCTCTTCTGGGGGCGCGGACTGAAGATGAAGGACATGCATGACTGCCCGCACGACCACCATCGAGACCATGTTCGGTATTTCAGTCTTCAGGATGCTCGAATCCGCATTCACTGGGACCCTATCGATTTACTGGAAATCGTTGTACCACGCGCGAGAATCACTTGGAAGGTGGCAACCGATCTGAAACTCAAGAACGAGATCTTTGCCCGAATGGAAGAGCGATGGGCCAAGTTCATGACTTCAGTAAGAGCAAGGCTCATGTGTATTCGCATCGACAGCGTGCTGCCCGATAAAGCAGATCTGTGCAAGTCTGAGGTTGACCGTCTGACGGCTAAGGCGAAGGAAGACCAACCACTAATTGTGAAGAGACTGCAAGACATCTACGTCAACTCAAAGTATTACGAGGTGGTGCCTTTCAATAGTATCGTCCGAGAGATGCTTGAAAAGGCTGGCGAATGGGATCAAGCTTTTGCCAAATTCGAATCCGACTTCCTGAGTGACAAGGATATGCGCCAGCTGACAATTATGCAATTGAAAAAGATGTTCACCGACAATGAGTCGAAGGAATCGCTCACGTCAAACGAAGGTACACCATCAACGGTTGACAGTGAAGAGCGGCCTTCTCAGACATTCACGGAAGAGGAAGGGAAGAGCACCCAACCTACGGACTACACCGACAACACCAGCATGGAAGCTAGTGTCGCTTCATCGAAGCCTGTCGATGACAAAGATGTCCCCGATGAGGATGGAAAGGTCGAGATCCCTGCAGAGGGCGCCATTGAACGAGTCGAGCCATTGGATCTAGCCTGTACACCTGCGACACCATCTCAAACCCTTCCCGAGTATTTCCCACCCACTGAGGCATTGGAAGACCTAGACGATCAAGAAACCCCTCTCGCTGTTGATCCTGAACAAACACCAAAGGCCTTGGGCAAGGCTTTCGATGCGATTCCGGCCAACACCGCTGAGCCACTCCCGTCACCTATGGACGCATTGCCTTCTCCCGCTCCTTCTCTGACAGAAAGAGTTGACCAGATGCGGCGAGACCAAAATCAGTCCTCGATACCCACCCCTACTGCCGAGCGTGGACCGACTCGCAAATCTGGTCAGGCGACCTCTCCTCCCATGGTGAGGTCGACTTCTCATCCTACCCGTGCACTGCCTAGGACACAGTCGGGGATTGGGAAGGGCCTTGGTGCCAAGGACTCCAAGACAAAGCCTCTTGAATCTCTTGGACCCGAGTCAACAACAACGGCCGAAGGATCGATCAGAGTGGATAAGAAGCTCTCTGATCGTCTAGGTTTGAAGAATCTCAAAGACAGAGGCAAGGCGACTGCTTCAGGAATCCCGCGATTCGTCCATAAGAAGAGAGAGTCCAAGGTTTCAACGCTCGCAAAACATTTTGAGCAGCTCAGTCGTGAATTTGAGAAGGAGCGTATCCGGGACCGTAAGAAGCGTGCCGCAAGTATGCGCCAACCTCGAGCCATGCTACCTAGAACCACTACAAAGGCCATTGTCGAGGTTTATGACGACGTAAACGAAGCTTTCGAGGAACCAAGCCCTCCCACAGAGAGTGTCGCTGAGCGTGAAGCTAGCAAACGAGCTGGAAGCGTTGCTTCACGAAAGTCTGACTCTCAGCACAGGTCGGATCCTATCGCTGAGCCGCTGACGCCTGCAGAACCACCTGCGAGCATAGAAGAACAGCAACATGGCAACCCGGCTCAGCAGATTGAGGAATGTGAACAGCACGAAGATTGTCAAGGAAAAGAGCAGGAAGACAATGACGAGAAGATCGAAAAAGCGGAAAAGGAAGAGAACGATGATCACGTCATCGCGAACACCAGTCAGACGTTCTCGGACGACGAAGAGAGAACCACTGATCTTGATCACTCGGTCCCAGACGAGTATCTACACGATATCAAGGAGATTGCCGATTCAGTCGACGCAAGCGAAATTCCATTGGAGCTTCCCAAACACCAAAAGACGAGCTTGATGAAGTATCTTACCAACTTCTGGGCCGAGCGAGGTTCAAGCGGCTGGAACCAACTCGAATACCCTGTCAACCCAAGCGACCACATCTTTGTTGACTCAGATATCATTGTTCGTGAGGATGAGCCAAGTTCGGTGATTGCGCTCGCTCTCAACAGTGAAGACTACAAGGGCAAGTTGCGCAATATTCGCAAGGAAGCGCAAGAAATTATGCAACGAGAGGGTGACATTGGTGTTGAGGGAGAACCGAAATCTCTTCCTTCTGAGGGCATCGAATGGGTATCTGAATCAGACCTGGAGAAGAGTCTGCTTCGGGTCACAGGAACACATCTGAAGTATCAGTTCCGCGAAGGAACTGCCACAATGACTTGCAAGATCTTCTATGCAGAACAATTCGATGCTCTCAGGAGAAAGTGCGGTGTTGCGGAACGCATTGTCGAGTCACTCTCACGATGCCTAAAGTGGGATTCTAAAGGTGGCAAGACCAAGTCGGTATTCCTGAAGACATTGGATGATCGACTGGTGCTAAAGTCTCTATCCCCTATCGAGACTTCGGCTTTCTTGCGCTTTGCCCCTGGCTACTTCAACATCATGGCGGAAGCATTGTTCCACGATTTGCCTACCGTGATTGCCAAGATGTTAGGCTTCTTCCAAGTCTTCATCAAGAACCCTGTTACAGGAACCGACATCAAGCTCGACCTTCTGATCACTGAGAATCTTTTCTACGATCGCACCGCAACGAGAATTTTCGATCTCAAGGGCTCTATGCGTAATCGCAAGATCCAATCTACCGGTGAGCAGAATGAGGTCCTCCTTGATGAGAACATGGTCGAGTACATTTATGAGTCGCCTCTCTTTGCGAGGGAGCATTCGAAGAAGCTTCTCCGTGCTTCGGTATGGAATGACACATTGTTCTTGGCAAGACAGAATGTGATGGACTATTCACTCATGATTGCTGTTGACGAGGCTCGTAAGGAGCTCGTGGTTGGTATCATTGATTGCATTCGCACATACACGTGGGACAAGAAGCTCGAGAGTTGGATCAAGGATCGTGGATTTGCAGGTGGCGGTCGCAATCGACCTACTGTCACAAGTCCCAAGGAGTACAAGTCTCGATTCAGAGAGGCTATGGCCAGGTATTTACATGATGATATTCTCAAGGCTGTTTATATACTGACTGGTGTCTAGATATATCTTACAGGCGCCCAACTGCTGGCATCTGTTCAACAATCCTCAGTACCCGCATTACTATGGGCGCGCTAGGTTCGAGGAGCCCGAAATGCTTCGCTGAGGAACATACAAAGAAGGGCATTAAAAGGTGAAAATTACGAATGAAGAAAATAAATGTAGTTCATGACGGCCATTGTAAACGTTAAAGGGGGTTGTATTTTTGTTATATGTAAAAGCAAGCATCAGCGTCGTTGGGGGTATTTAAGAGAGCATTCATTCAACAAGGGAGCATACCGTTTTACGACACATTGAACTTGGCTTAAATAGTTTTATGAGATATGCATCATGATTAAATTCGATTTCTGGCTACAAAAATACAGTAACCATTCTCTTGACGCCTGCGAGTTCTGATTAAGTTTGTACATGGCGCTTCAGGGTGTTGTGAGACCTGCAGCGCCTGTAAGCCACTAAAACTTAGCCATGGCTGGCAGGTACGGAACCTCTACATCATCTCATCCACTTCTTACCAAAGTAAACCATATGGACTCAAACTTGACATCGACAAAAGCCAAGAAAACAAATTCCAATGTCGATTGAACTAAACTGGGAGACACTTACGAGTGGCCCCGATGGTGACGCTCTCGCTGAGCGCATCCGGGAATTCGTCCACGATAAATTCCAGACCGTTCCGCTACCAAAATTCATCCGCTCAGTGACAGTACACGGTTTCGACTTTGGAACTATTCCTCCACAGCTCGAGCTTAAGGATATCACAGATCCATTACCGGACTTTTATGAAGAAGACTTGGACGAGGATGATGAAGACAGCGAAGAAGAGCCCTCGCCGCCACCGCCGCCACCGCCGCCTCCAGAACCTGCGAGGATGAGGCCTGGTCCTGCGCCGTGGGGAGCATCCACGAGGAGAGGTGGTGGGTTGAGAAGCGAGGTGTTGAGAAATGAGATGATGGGCCATGATTTAGGAAGTCCATTCCTGGGAACTTCAACACCAGGAATTCTAGGAGGATCAGGCTTGGGCGGCTACTTCCAAAGCCATCTTGGCACAGGCACACATACGCCTCTCGCCGCTGTTGCAAGTGCACATCATACCAACTGGTTGAGCGTGCCAGGAACACCAGCTCGCGAATGGGGAACCCCAAGCCACACCCGAAACCCTTCACAAAGCAGTCTCGCTTCTGTGGATAACTTCAAAGCTAGCCTCGACCCATTACAGAGCCTGCGTGAGAAGGGAAGCGTGTCTACTCTTGCGCCTACGTCAGTGGAGGCATCACGACCACCGACAAGAGATACGCATCTCGGCGGCTCAGCGATCGTTGATGACGATGATGAAGGGGAGGGAGAGGAGGAGGCAGGACGACGACCACGGGAACCCCGCGTGGAGGATGTCCAGGCTGTTTTCAGGATACGCTACAACGGCGACATTCGATTGAACCTTACAGCGGAGATTTTACTTGATTACCCCATGCCGAGTTTCGTGGGCATCCCCCTGAAGCTTAACATCACAGGCTTGACCTTCGACGGCGTGGGTGTGTTGGCACATATTCGCAAACGTGTGCATTTCTGCTTCCTTGGTCCAGATGATGCACTTGCAGCTATTGGCCCTGATGATACCAACGAAGAGGATTCGAAGGGCGCTGCTGGGGCTGCGAAAGGCGAACATCATAAACCAAGAGTCGGTGGTCTCCTACAGGAAATCCGCGTGGAAAGCGAGATCGGAGAACGAGTTGGAGGAAAGCAGAGTCTAAAGAACGTTGGCAAGGTTGAGAGATTCGTACTCGAACAGGTCCGACGAATCTTCGAATCGGAGTTCGTGTACCCCAGCTTCTGGACGTTCCTGGTGTAATTGTATCAAATGAAGGTTCATGGGTATGTAGACTAGGCACACCACTTCTAATAGCCATGCAAAGATTGGCGCAAGCATCTTCGCTCTCAAAAACATCAACACATACAAAAGTCATCACATCATATCTTCTCATGTCAGAGTCCTCCTAAATCCCTGGTACGCTTGTTGAATATCCAGCTCCAGCTCGCGCGCCTGCTCTTCGCTCAGCTCATCGGTCGCCCTCATCTGGTTAAGGGTGATGAGCCATTGTACGATCTTGCCGCGGTTCTCAAAGTCTTTATCCGTAACACGATTTACTGATTGGATTACATCAGAGAGCAGGGGGTGCAGTTGGTCTTTTGAAAGAAGACCGAGCTTAACAGCGTCAAGGAAGGTGATGAACTCTTGAGTGGCTTCCAGAATGAGAACACCACTGGTGTTATTGGCAGCTGCGGCAGGGGCGGGAGTTGGTGCTGAGGGGGCTCGGTCGATGGCTGTAGATGGCATGCCAACACGAATGCGCTCGGTTGCGCGAGGTGCTTCAAGCTATGCAACTGTCAGTATTCTATGCAGAACATTCAGCATAATGTAGGAGAACATCATACATCCCACTTGGCCTTGAAATCTTCAAGATCGCCAAATTCCCTAGCAATCGTCTCATCTTGCAGCAGCGCTTTATACTGCCTCAGCGATCGCTCGCAAATTTCTGTGTACTCTGCTTCGGGAACAGCATCCTTAAGGAAGGCCTTCTCGAGTTCATCGAGTGTAATTATAATGCTAAAGAGCTCGGCGAGGGATTCTTGAAGGTCGCGCTCGGCACGGGTATTCGTGAGCTTGACTTCCTGGATTCGGCTATTAGCTTGGTGGCAGTGTAAGTCGAATTAGTATTTACCTCATCGAGATTTATACTGGCAGAAAGGTGAGTATTAGGCACATAGCTGTGAGGAGTTGGCGCATATCCTTGTCTTGGAATCATTATGAATTAAGCATTGGTTTGAAAATACCAAAGGTTCTAAAGTGATGCGCCGCGATGGAGCTTAAGGTGGGATGCCTGCGGGACATGTTACGTAGGGATCTTGGCAGAATTCCACACCGCCTGTCGTTTTGGCTCATCCACTGTTATCGATAAGACCAGCAGCAAAATTTTTGGTTTTTGGTTTGGTTGCAAAGAGCCTCTGGAGACCCATCTAAAAGTTACAAACAAAAACCATACCTAATCCCCAAAAGTCGAATTCTTCACCAGCCAAGGCGCATTCAAGTTTTTCAAAATGGCGCCAGGCAAGAGGAATCTCAAGGCGACGAAAAAGTTCGAGAAGAAGCACCTAACAGGTGTTCTCGACAAGAGAAAAGCGGGCGCCAAAGTCAAGCAGCGCCAGCAGATGCTGGATAAGAAGAAGCAGCGAAGAGCAAAGGATGCCGAGTCCATAAGCGCCAACAAGGAGGATGATGCTAAGAGGCCTGCCGCCAAGGGCAAGAAGGTCAACGAAATGAGCGTCGATGACTTCTTCAATGGCGGTTTCGATGAGATTATCGAGGACAAGAAGGCTGGAAAGTCTGGAAAGCGCAAGAGAGACGGTCACGCCGCCGAGGATAACGAAGCCGACTCTGACGACTCAATGGGCGAGCAACCTCTTGCGAACGACAGCGACGACAACGAGGACGGCGAGGATCTCGGTATGAGCAAGAAGACCATGGATGAGCTCGCCGAGAAGGATCCCGAATTCTACAAGTTCTTGAAGGAGAACGACCCCGAGGTCCTCGACTTTGACGACAATGCCGATCTTGCTGAGGTCGATGCACTTAGCGGCGACGACGAGGAAGAACAAGAAGAAGAACAGCCCAAGAAGAAGAAGCAGAAGAAGGATAAGAAGGCCGAGGCCCAGGCTGTCGCACAAGGAAACGAATTGACCCGTGAGCTTGTTGCTTCATGGAAGAAGGCTATGGCCGATAGACACTCTCTACGAGCGGCCCGACAGGTCGTTCTCGCTTTCCGTTGCGCCGCGCACTTGAACGAGGACGATGAGGAGGAGTCTCAGCAGCGATATGCCATTAACAGCCCCGAGGTCTTCAACGACATTCTTCTCCTTGCGCTTAAGGAGATTCCCACGGTTATGAACCACCATCTCCCCGTCAAGGAGTCTTCCTCCGGCAGGGTCCACGTCCAAACTGAGTCAAAGAAATTCCACACCTTATCTCTATTGCTCAAGACATACACCTCTTCCATTATGCACCTCCTGAGCACCCTCTCCGACGACAAGACCCTCAAGCTCACCCTCTCTTCCATCACCCCCATCCTCCCTTACCTTCTTTCTTTCAAGAAGCTCGTCAAGGCTCTTGCCAAGTCTGTCGTCAACTTCTGGGCCCAGCCTGCCAGTTCCGAGACGACAAAGATCACAGCGTTCCTTGTTCTACGACGCCTCGTTGTCATCGGTGACAAGGGTATTCGCGAGACAGTCCTCAAGGCTGTTTACCAAGGTCTCATCCAGGGTTGCCGTGTTACAAACGCCAACACTGTCCAGGGTATTAACCTCATGAAGAACTCTGCTGCTGAGCTCTGGGGCATCGATCAGGCCGTTGGCTACACAACTGCCTTCTCCTTTATCCGACAGCTCGCCATCCACCTGCGTAACAGTATCGTCCACAACAAGAACGACGCTTTCCGCATCGTTTACAACTGGCAGTACACCCACTCTCTCGACTTCTGGTCATGTGTTCTCGCAGAGCACTGCAGTCCCCTGAAGGAGGCTGAGGCCGGAAAGGAGAGCCAGCTCAAGCTTCTTATCTACCCTCTTGTCCAAGTCACACTCGGAGCCATGCGCCTGATCCCCACCGCTGTTTACTTCCCCTTCCGCTTCCACCTAATCCGCTCACTTCTCCGAGTCTCTCGCGCCACGGGCACTTACATCCCTCTGGCCTCTCCTCTCATCGAGGTCCTCTCATCAGCTGAGATGAAGAAGGCTCCCAAGGCCGCTTCTCTCAAGCCCTTCGACTTCGTCACATCATACAAGGCACCCAAGTCCTACCTCCGCACCCGTGTACTCCAAGACGGAGTCGGTGAGCAGCTTGTCGAGCTCCTTAGCGAGTACTTTATGCTCTGGGCCACCTCAATTGCCTTCCCTGAGCTCGCCCTTCCCGTCGTCATCCAGCTCAAGCGCTGGTTGAAGCAAGCCCGCAACAGGGACTCAGGCAACAAGAACGCCAAGCTCTCTGGCCAGCTCATCCTTCTTGTCCAGAAGATTGAGGCCAACTGCAAGTTCATCGAGGAGAAGCGCGCCAAGGTTGAGTTCGCCCCCAAGAACCGCACCCAGGTCGAGGCTTTCCTGCGTGACTTTGACGTTGCCAAGACACCTCTTGGAGCTTACGTTGTGGGACAGCGCAAGGCTCGTGCTGAGCGTGCCAAGCTCCTCGAGGAGGCCAGAAGGGACGACGACCGCAAGCGACGTGAGGATGAGAAGGGTGCTATGGAGGACCCCGTGGAGGAGGAAAGCGAAGTTGAGGAAGACGACGAAGACGAGGATGAGGAGATGGATGGTGAAGATGTCATTGACAGCGAAGAGGATGATGAGGAGTAGCTATAAAATCTTTCGTGTTTTTTCTGGGTTGGTGTGTAAAACGGACATAATTTCATATTTGTTAGACCTAAATCAAGGATACCTTACCTCCTTTTTTCTGTTAAACTTCGTCGTCACCAACAATCATAACGTGCAAGAGGATGCAATGAAAATTCAACTGAAAAATGTCTTCGTAGTCATTCTCGCCAAAGGCTAGCGAGTCATATCTGTACAAAACACAATACACTAATTGATTGCCCGTGGTAATTCCAAACTCCCTGAGTAGAGCCATCTAACCCGCGATGGCCATCGATACACCCGAACCAAGAACTAATTTCTGAACCAAAAACGCCTTTTCCATGGTTGATTTCAAATTCCGCACGCCCATAACGCTTCATATCATGCCGACAATTTCTTATAGCTCAGGAATACCCTCCCAAGTAAGTTGGTCGCTGTGGCTTGTAGCATCGCGGACTGTCATGCCCGTGATGTTAAGCACTGTCAACTCAATCTCCTCCTCTGACATGGCCTGGCCAGCGGCCTTCTGGCCCTCAAGAACATCGTACAGACTGTAAATCTGGTCATTCTTCGCCTCGACTTGCTTGAGCAACGTGCGAATGTTTTCAGCAAGGCTGAGACGATCGCGACGGCCCAGAGCCTTGTCACGAGCGCTATATTTAGCTTGAATGCGGGTAAGCTCAAGTTGGAGATGGTGAGACTCATCCTCCAGGCCCTTGATGACTACAGCAAGGGCATGACCAGGATGCTGAGCAGGGCGCATAGTAGGGTCCTCAACAGATAGATCGCGATCTGTGACAGGGACAGGTCGTCGAATGGTAACACGCTTCTTACCGGCAATGATATCAGCGGAAGAAAAGATGCCACGGTGAGATGTGATGCGGCTGCAGACAGTACAGTTCTTGCACTCGTGCTCGCAGAGATCATCAAGGACCCTCCTAGCATCGCTCGACAGGGCAGGGCAGGTGTCCTTGTCCACGCTCTTGATGCTATCAGCCGTGATATCAATCGTAACCTGTTTGCGCGAGGATTGTGAGTGCGATCTGGAGTGCGATCGAGAGTGCGAAGACTTCTGACTTTGAGCAGTCACGTCCTGGGTATTCGACTGCTTTTGCTTCTTCTCTGGTGCCTTGACCTCGTTACGGGCTTTGGGAACAACGTCGAGTTGCATTGAGTAATCGTTGTCCTGGGTGGTGTTCTCAACTGATTGCGCACCAGTGGTCTCGTCGTTGTCCTCTAGCGTATCCATATCATAAGTCGCAACGCCCTTCAAAGAGCTTCGCCTCTTAGAATCAGAAGTGGTTCGGCGCTTGCTGCCCTGGTTTGCGACATTGGAGCTGCTCTTCTTCGATGTCTTTCCGGGGATTGAGAAAGCAACCTTCTGCTGGCTACCAGACTTAGAGCTCTTACTCTTGCTCTGCGATTGCCTAGTTTCGCTCTGAACAGTGTTGTCGCGCTTAGTGTGTGTGCGAGTCTCCTCTTCTGTTACATCAGGAATAGTGGGCAACCTGGCGCTATCGTCGGTCTGCTCGGTAATCTCCTTGGTCTCAGTAGCTTGTGCGTTCTCGGCAGTATCGACACCGTCTGTGTTACTGTTCATGGTGATGTCAGGAATGAAGAAAGCTGAAGTCATGTTCTCTTCAGTCTCATCATCAAGCTGGGCAGAGAAGTCTTCCTTGGGGACTGGACGGTAGGTGTGCAATTGCTTCTTTAGGAAGCTCACCTCCTCCTTGAGCTTCACGTTCTCGTCGTGAAGGTCGTGAAGGCTTCGTTCGAAGCCCGAGTTTTCACGTCGAAGAATCTTGTTCTCCTCGAAGTACTTCTCATTATGTCGCACAAGGCTTGCGTTGTCCTCGTCGACTGTGGACTTCTCTTGTGAGACGTTCTGGAGTGTTTGACGCAAGTTCTCGATCTCCTCCTTTGCAGCGTCAAGCTCATGCTGGACACCATCGAGGTTTTCGCGAAGATCCTCATTCTCTTCCATAAGAGCCTTGTTCGTTGTTCGAAGTGAGCGGTTCTCGACCATGAAGGACTGTTGGTCATGTCGAACACCGTTGCCGTCGGCACGTAGAGACTCCATCTCTTCCTTGAGAGCCTCATGCTCCTTTCGCAGGGTTTCATTAGCGGCTGATAGTGACTTGTTCTCAAGATCCAGCGAGTCGCGTCCGTGCTTGAGAGACATCAAATCTCGTCGCAGAGTGTCATTCTCGCTACGAATTTGATCTGTCGACTCAAGCTGCTTATGAGTCGTCTCTAATTCCTTCTGCTTGGTGCTCAGCTTGCGGGTAAGCTTGTTGATATCCTCGCAAGCCTCTTGGAGCTTCCTCACTGCGCGATCTCGCTCTTGAGAAAGAGAGTCGTTCTCAATCTCATTCAAGCTGTTCTTACGAGAAGCTTGTTCCAGCCGTGATTGGAGAGTAGAGATTTCGATTTCTAGACCTTTTATCAAGTTAGTTATTTGCTATTGACTGATAGTGCAATAAACTTACGGTTCTTCTGAGCCACAAGATGCTCGTTGGCTCGTGAAGAGTCATAATCCATCTCGAAAGACTTTCGCGACTTAAGCTGAGCCTCCAATCGCTCGACCTGTTGTTGCAGGTTCTCGGCATATTCGTGAACCTTGTCGTAGTGCTCTTGAAGAGAAACAATCTCTTCACGGATCATATCCATCGACACAAAGATCTTCTCTTCATCTTCAGGCACCTCAACTTCGTCAACCTCAGCATGAGCCGAAAGAGATGACTT
The DNA here is from genome assembly GCA_004367475.1 of Fusarium camptoceras. NCBI lineage: Eukaryota > Fungi > Ascomycota > Sordariomycetes > Hypocreales > Nectriaceae > Fusarium > Fusarium camptoceras. Next base: position 680,557 of record QGED01000006.1, read on the forward strand.
CTTGAGGCGGTCGTGAACTTTGCCATTCTTGACGAAAATGGGAACGCCATGTCTCATGGAACCGCTGAATCGGAGTGTACCATCCACGAAATCACCCAGGTGAGAGATATCGGGCATGAAGAAGGAACGTGCGTTGCTTTCGTTGTGGGCAGGGCTAGCGATGGAGGCTGGTGAAGGAGGCACAGCAGTCAAGCTGGACCTGGCGTCAGACATATTTGGTGAGGACTTTTGCTGTTCCTGCTCTTGAGGATCAGGGCTCCTTGCTCCTTTGCGTAGGCGGTCCAGCGCATCTGATAGAGACTCTCGTCGTTGTTTGTGGCCAGCCATTGATTCGGATGAAACTCGTGTGTGGACCTTGGATAGTGGGCTGGGGTTATGTTTGTTCTTGTTCCAAGATTGGTAAGAGTGGACTCGGGCAGGAGACTTGGAGAGTATTGAGGAAAGGTCGGACCCGTCGTCAACACGAGGTTGCATCTCGGAACGCGTTCTAGCGGAACCTTGCCAGGTGTCTTGTGTGATATCGTCGACTGTGAACTTAATGCCAGATGCAGGGGGTTTGTTTTCCTTAGACTCGGCGCTCATAGGGCGAGTGTCGGTGTCGTCGTCGTATACAGGTACTTCGCGTGTCTTGGGAGCACCGAAGAATTCGGGCCACTTGCGGTGGGCAGCCTCCCAGTTAACAGGCAGGTTGCGGGGGGCAGTAACGCGGGCAATATCCTCGTTGAGTCTCCTTGTAGACTCGCCGTCTGGGTCTGAAAAGGCGGAAGAAACTGTTGGGTCAACGGTGTCGTGAGAACCTGTGGATGATGGGGGAGAGTTGAATGGGTTATCGTGGTTTGATTTCATTTCTCTAAGGATACGGGAACGATATCGGCTGACGGTGTCGGCTTCCATAGTTCCTTCTCACGCGTTGCGTTAAGACTTGAGCGTGAATCGAGAATCTGATGATATTAAGCGAGTATGGATGCAACAGCACCCGCGGCGCGTATAAAAGCGTCCGTGTTGGTGATAGGGGGGTTAGTTGAAGGCAATGCTATGTCTGCAATACATCTAGTAGGCAAAACGCGTCAAGAAAGACGTGAAGGAAGAAAAAGAAATGCCCCGAGTAGAAGATGTAAGAATTGGAAGTGACAATGTCAAGGTTGAAGGTGGAGAGAAAGAGATGCCCAGGTTTATCAAGTTGTGTTTAGGAAGGCCAGGGTCACGACTGTTTTTGGATGAAAGTAAACAAAGCGCCATCAGACCCACTTTGGCACCTACTACCAGCCACTTGAAATTGGGTTTAAGGCCGCTAGATCTGATGTTCCAATACATGATTGGTCAGTATCAGCCGTCAAACTGAAGCCCTGCTGCCGCGGGGCTGGTTCCAGGTGAAACCCACTTCCACGCTGCAGGTCCGCAGCGCGTTGGGTCGTTTTTACGTGCGTGCAGTGCATTCACGGTCTGAACCATGAGTAGACGGTTAACCTAAAGTTGAGAGCTAAGTTCTACAATAACAACAGTACACGCTACAGTCCAGAGCTGACTGTCGTTCATAATTAAATATCACAGTATTAATTAAAAACGTTACAGTTAATCTACCGTATAAACGATGACCCCACTAACAAGCGAAGTTTATATGTGGCACGTTCTTATCGTCCGTCTTCCCATCTCTCACAAGTCAATGTTTCTCATAGAATCACAAACGAAGAGACACCGAAAGAGGCTAATCTGGACCAAGAAACACCGATATTATTCTGTACATGACTCGAATAAGCCTCAACTTCTCACCGTTCCTTTGACATATAGTACATTGTTCTAGAACCCATCTTGTGACCTGCTTGATTCGTTTCGCTGTGGGGCAGTTCGCCTGCTACACCTTGTCTCGACTTAGATCCTGACTGGCAGACAAACTTGACACTGATTCAATACTGTCACAGAACTTGCGTTCTTTTTCCTATTTTCCTATGTGAATATATCTTATGTTGGGTCTGCCCCCCTCTCTGTTTCCTTCCTTTCAACACCAGTGTGTAGTTTCACAGAACCTGGCTTATCTTGTACCTTGATACACTCCGAAATCGCCTTGCCACAATTCATGACATGGATCAACTTATCTCATGAAAACCGCGCGGCCTGATCGAAGCAAGTTTTTTTCTCACATACTACAAAAACCGCCAAGAAATATCGAAATAAGGCGTGCGAAGCCTTTTATAGATCCAATGATCTGGCTAAAAATCACTACTGGCTTTGCCAGTGTGCTTGCCATCATTCAGCCCATCTCTGGTGCGCCCAGCCGTGAGAACCCACAGCAGGATTATTGCCCTGTTATTTATACCGATAAACCAAAAAACTGCAGTCCAATTCCAGAAACATTCCTGAGTTTCTCGCCACAGAAATTGGACTCTTCTCCGGCGGAAACGCAGATTCTGGAGGATGCTCTCAGTGCTCTCTCTACGCTACAAGATACCTTCTTTGAACCGGACTATGCGACATGGCCTTCTGCGATCGACTGGACGGCTGCTGTGACAGGAACAGTCGTAACTGGAATGTTGACCACTTTGTCAAAGGCTATCAACACTGTCGACTTGGCCGGAATCGATGACTGGAGAGTGAAAGAGAACATCATTTCAACTTTCTATGCACAACTCGTAGGCTCTTACTTTGGACAAGATGTTTTGTCCCTTCGAGGTCAAGTAAGTAAAAACTCGTACTGAGACTAAGCTCTTAGAATAGGTGCTGACATGTTAAAGGCATACGATGACATTCTCTGGGTGGTTCTCGGCTGGGTCGAAGCCATCAAATTTGTGAGAACTCACGCCGACCTTCACTACCCCAAGATCAAATCAAAAGAGGCCTCACCAAAGGATGGCCTGAGGGAAATGATTGATGCCATGCCTTGGCAAGGCTATAACTGGTTCTCATCTTTTGCGCACCGCTCTCGCATTTTCTGGAACTTGGCAACTCACGGTTGGGAAACAAAGTTCTGCAACGGAGGCATGGTCTGGAACCCTCGCCTCAACCCTTACAAAAACGCCATCACCAACGAACTCTGGGTTTCAGCCTCGATCTCCATGTATGAGCACTTCCCTGGCGACAATTTTACTGCGCCATGGCTCGCCAACGCTGCGTTCCCGGATAACGACCCGGCGCATCTTGAGGCAGCCATTCAGGGATACAAGTGGCTCATAGATGTCAACATGACCAACTCCCGTGGTCTTTTTGTCGATGGGTACCATATTGATAGTAGCAAGCCCGGCAACACCAAGTGCGACGTTCGAGACGAGATGGTATACACGTACAACCAGGGTGTCTTACTCACAGGTCAGCGGGGACTCTGGTCTGTTAGTGGAAGTGCTTCGTACTTGGAAGACGGCCATCGCTTAATTCAGTCTGTGATCGAAGCGACGGGATGGAGCTTGAAAGACGACAAGCCGGTAGATGACCTAAGTCGCCTGGGTCCCGGCAAGCTGCCGCCTTGGAAAGGGCTTGGACGAGGAGGTATCTTGGAGGAGGCATGCGATGCTAGTAGCACCTGCTCCCAAGATGGCCAGACTTTCAAGGGTATCTTTTTCCACCACTTCACTGCATTCTGTAGTCCTCTCGAACCTCTCAGAGGTAAAGGGGGCAGGATAGTCGATCCCCATGGCTTTAAGAAAGTCAAGTCTATCCACGCAGGAGCCTGCCAGTCGTATTTAGGCTGGGTCAAGCACAATGCGATTGCCGCTCTTGAAACCCGTAACGATGCTGGTCTTTTCGGCATGTGGTGGGGTGCCGGCATCTTTGACGCAACCGTCACACTGGACAACGACGGCATCAAGCACGGCGCCGAGAACACAACCGATTACCGCAACGGAGGAACACCAGCGGGTGAAACATGGGGTGGACGCCACAGGTGGCTTCCAGGAACAGGAGGCTTGTCGCCGTTGGAGTCAAAACCTGACCAGCAAGTTATGGACATTGCTCGGGATGGACTCTTTCCTAGGACTCGCAGCCGGGGAGTGAAATCGCAGCAGCAGGATCCCAATGCACGAGGCAGGGGCCGAACTGTAGAGACACAGATCGGAGGGATCGCGCTACTTAGAGCATATTGGGAACTTTCTCGATTATTTTAACGATGATGATTTTTTACGTTTATGATGGAAACTGATTTGTTAGATGATAGATATGATAGATCGCGATATACAGCATATCGCGTATGATTTAAAATGCAAGTACTTTACTCAATTAATGCTATTCAAGCGAGTGATGCGAGGTCAAATCAGCCGCCTTTCGCATTCGCCGGCCCTAGCTTCTCAGCCCAGTGATGAGGACCGCAGCCTGACATCATGGTTCAGTAGAACAATTCTTTCAACCCTTCTGATTTGAAGCGAATGCGAAATCTACAACGTTGCAGATTGGTCGGGTGCCTCTTGAACCTTCGTTGAAGCACGCTAGCTTAGTTGGGTGCACCATTCGAGATGCGAGGGTACGTCAGGGTGGCTGCGCATTCGCATAGAACTGTACGTCGAATGAATGTGCAGTTTAGGGATAGTTTCGTTTACTAGAGCGATGGAATATCTGAGATATAAGAAGACATGAATGCCGCGAGAAAAAGAGAACATCATCAACTCAAACAATCAATCACATCAATACAAGAAAATCAGCTACCCTACAATCACCTGGTTCAACACTTACAAACAACTTTATCACAACAACTTTATCACAACAACTTTATCACAACAACTTTATCACAACAACTTTATCACAACAACTCTACATTCTTATAACCTATCATCATGGGTCTCATCGGTCTTGCCATCAGCAGTATCTTCGGCTGCCAAAACACTGGAAACCGCACTGGAGGTTGCTGCAGTCGCCGAAACATGAACCAACAAACATATCTTGCTTCGCCCGACCCCCAGTTCACAAACTACACGGGCCGATCTTCGTGCCACCAGCGCAAGATGGAGCGTCGCTACCAAAGACAATTCCAACGCGCCGAGCGCTCGCAACTTCGTGTGGAACAACGGATGGAGAGGGACTTCCAGAGGGCTGAGAGACGACAGGCGGGTGTTATGCTGGTAAAGCAGGGAGCGCAGAGAGTTGGTCTTGTTGGACAGCCTCAGGTTGAGAATGTTCCTGCTACGAGGAGCTTTCAGGAGGAGTCTAAGGATGCTATGTATGAGTTGGATGCGATAAACCAGCAGAGGGATGCACCCCCATCATATGAAGAAGTTGTGCGAAAGTAAGATATACCCGATAAGGATGGAGTTTTGAGTTTGGGATTTGGGAGCTCACTGGCCATTGTTTTAGCGATATGATATGATATTTTAGTTAAATTGATTGACTTCTATAAAAACTTCTCGACTGTCATGGAATGTCCAATACGCCTTTCACTTACATGCCTTTGGACTACATGATGCTGGACAAATAGAATAGCTGTGGTTGGTGGCTCAACGGTACGACCTCCGATATCGAACCCCCACGGACCCTTCTCCAACCCCTCCATTCCGGGGACCATGTAATTTTTATACATGGCAATATAAATTATAAGGAATACTATCTTCATCAGTAATTGTTCATAAACCTCAATCAGGCCATTATCCAGATATCTAGGTCAATGCCGGGATAGATAATGTCTTATATCGCACCATAACCGGCCTTGTATCGGCCTCCCGCATTCTCGGTGAGTCCGCTGGCGTGATATTGACACCCGGTAGAGACTTGTTATCTGGTGTATTCCACTCCACATTCTACGTCACCCCTGTGCCAATTGACTCATCGCAAATGCTCTTCCGCGAAACCAACAAAATTCAGGTCCGATCTTTCGGCGGTGACAGGCGCTAGAGTCCCTTATACTTCTCGTCGTTTGACTCTTTGTTCTCACCTGCAACAAATTTCTCTACACACAGTCAGTCCTTCACGATGCCTTCAGCTGATCCCGTAGTGGCCGTGCCTGTCAACGGTGCCGTCAATGGCACCGCCAATGGAACAAATGGCGAATCCTCACGTCCTCAGACGCCGATGACCGGAATGGCCTTGACCGAGTACAGCGCAAACCCCTCGACACCGTCCGCAGAGAGACAGGCGCGCATCAAGGAGATTGTTCCTGAGGAGTATCTACTTCCTACTGGATACCCTGACGTGAGTTATATACTACATCTTAAGACCGAACAGAAGCTGACAGTACCCGAGTACCTTCGCCTTATCGCCAGCGCTACATCGAGAGTTTACGAGGCCTGCAAGGTCACCCCCCTCACCAACGCCGTCAACCTGAGCAACCGACTCGAATGCAATGTTCTCCTCAAGCGTGAAGACCAACAGCCTGTTTTCAGCTTCAAGCTGCGCGGCGCTTACAACAAGATGGCTCATCTCGACCCGACCAAGAGCTGGAAGGGTGTTGTCTGCTGCTCTGCCGGAAACCACGCCCAGGGTGTCGCCTACTCTGCCCGCAAGCTCAAGATCCCCGCGACCATTGTCATGCCCGAGGCAACCCCTAGCATCAAGCACTTGAACGTTGCTCGTCTTGGTGGTCATGTGGTGTTGCATGGTGCTGATTTCGATGCGGCTAAGGAGGAGTGCTCGAGACGAGAGAAGCAGGATGGACTTATCAACATTCCTCCCTTCGACGACCCTTATGTCATTGCTGGCCAGGGAACTATCGGAAACGAACTGTTCGGTCAGGTCAACATGGCCAAGGTGGAGGCTATCTTCTGCTGTGTTGGCGGTGGTGGTCTCATTGCCGGAATTGGTCTCTACGTGAAGCGCATGGCTCCTCACGTCAAGATCATCGGTGTCGAGGCTCACGATGCCAACGCTATGGTTCAATCTTTGAAGAAGGGCGAGCGCGTTCTGCTCAACGAGGTCGGCCTGTTCGCCGACGGTGCTGCTGTCAAGATTCCCGGAGAAGAGACTTTCCGCATCTGCAAGGAGGTTATCGACGACGTTATCGAAGTGTCGACCGACGAGATCTGCGCCGCTATCAAGGACATGTACGACGACACTCGCTCAGGTCTTGAGCCCGCTGGTGCCCTCTCCATCGCCGGTCTCAAGAAATACGTCGCCCAGAACCCCTCAGACGATTCAAAGCGCAACCTTATCGCCATTACGTCCGGCGCTAACATGAACTTCGATCGCCTGAGATTCGTTGCCGAGCGTGCCACCATGGGTGAGGGCAAGGAGGCTCTGCTTGCTGTCCAGATCCCCGAGCGCCCTGGATCCTTTGCCGAGCTCATTAACAACATCATGCCCCATGCTGTTACTGAGTTCACCTACCGATACTCAACCGACGAGGTTGCCAACATCCTCATCGGTGTTTCCCTAACAGCTCCCGCTCATCAACGATCCGAAGAGCTCCGCTCGCTCATCGACCGCATTCAGTCAAACGACATGACCGTAACCGACCTAACACACGACGAGCTCGCCAAGAGCCATATCCGATACCTCGTCGGAGGACGATCCGGCGTCCCCAACGAGCGCCTCTACATGTTCACCTTCCCCGAACGACCAGGAGCCCTTGAGAAGTTCCTCACCACGCTTCGTCCCAAGTTCAACATCAGTCTATTCCAGTACCGTAACTACGGCGGCGACGTAGGCAAGATCGTGACCGGAATCTTGTGCCCCGACGATGAAGTCACTGAGCTCCACAACTTCTTGCGCAGGATTGGATATCCTTACGAGGACTGCACTGAATCACCAGTTTTCAAGACATTCTTGCGCTCATGAGGGAACGAATGATGAAAATATTTGGGCCTTGGTTTGGCGTTTGGTTTCAAAACGATGTTCAGGTCTATAAAGATGGGATGTGGTTATTTGGGTCTCAAATTTAGCGAATTTGGGTGTGCTGTAGCTGATAAATGATGTGTATGGCAATGGATGAATAAAATAGAAATGAATTGAAAGTACTGTATATCATTGATGCCCCGGCTGTGCATATCGCACCCTAGTCTGGTTGTCTACTATGCCTACCTAAACAGAAGCCTATGAGATGGAACATTTACCTTCCTCTATCCCAATCGTCAAACCCTATCATGAACACAGACACCGCCGTGATCTCGATACGCATCAGTTCGCCTGGAGGCTGGACCATGTAAACTTAGGGTTACTTGACAATGAAGGTGCAGAGTCTTCACAGCCAGCGCATCAAAGAGATACACTTAAAGTGACTACCTGATTTGTCTGTCTATCATAGGTATCATTTGATTGTACGACTCCGTTACCATTGTAAAAATTGAGCTGACCTTATTCTTCTTTGATGAAAATTTGCTTAGTTTCTCAATCAGACGTAGGTACCAGATTACAACCTCCAAGTCACTTCTCCTGGTCCCACACATTAGGTGAATTTCACACTTCTCTTGACATACCGTTAGGGTAACAGCAGAATCCACCGTCAAGAGCATAAAACACGCAATAATTCGATCGTCTTATGCTGACTCAGACCAGTACTAAGGCTACTTTAGAAGATAATCCTTCTTCTTCTGTTGCCCACCTGCATACATCAAACCGTACCACTGCACGAGCTACTTACACCATGCCTGAACTTAGAGATTTTGATCTAGGTGTCGACCTTTGCCTTCTCACGTGGGTCTGTATCAGTAACCCTGAGAATGGTCCTGTAAGTGTGATTGACGATCAAGAAGAAGATGAAGAGACTGAAGTTGTGGATCTCCCTGTTGAGTGTGGTCTTGGTTTGGTAACGAGGCTCCCGGATGACAAGATTATCGCAAGTACGCAGCACCCTTCCTATAATAGATCAGAGAACTTGACACTTTGGCTAACCTACACGTGTTCCAATACTTGGTAACAAAGACTCAACTCTTCCTGCCTATACCTCTAAGATATTCCGGTCTGGAGTTCATATCAAGTTCTCAAAGCGGTGGATTAGGTGTCAAGGTAAGAAAGAATATACCAGTAGTGCCAGAATAGATGATCAGACGAGCAGGACCTGATTAACTGTAGGACCTTGTGCAGAAGTGAGTCCAGCTCTGGCAAGCCTATAGCCTTGGCTCTATAGGCAGAGACCGATGCCAACGACGCGACGACAAGATCGAGCTGCACTTTTTGGTCCCCAGTGTAAGTGTCCACGGAATTCTCCAGGCTGTAGCAACCCAGACATGTTCCAATGCTGGCTTCTCTGGATATGCTTGCAGAAACAAACGATAGCAGTCTTTATGCACCGCTACAGACTCTGGGGATGTGGCACACACCTTGCACCTGGGTTTGTTGCATATTGAGCACCTATCCGTGCATCGAATAGTCTTGGGCCTCGAGGGAATGAAGAACAGTTTCGAGCAATATTCAGGGTGAGTCCTATGTGGGCTTTGATGATGATTGAGCACTGTAGCCATCCATGAGTAACGGAATAGATGCTGATGAAGGGGGTGTTGCATCCTTACATGCGATGATCCCATCTCCTATGATATCCTGAGAACAGCGGCCGCGTACATCCTGAATCTGGATATGTCTGCTGTCCTCCGTAGGCATCCGTTCCTTTTCCATCTTTTGCATCTCATTCTCCCGATCCGCAGACCGTATCCGCTCCATTGTTTACCCAAAGCTCTCATTCTCCAGCTGCTGAAACCTCTCATAATCGTCAATATACTCGTCATCATCATCATCCCAAGAGTTTTCTTCACCCTAATCCTCCCACTCATACCCAGAGTCGATGGGCTAAGAAGACAAAGTTCAGGAATGCATGAGAGCGCACGACTCTATGCTGCAAGGGACTCTTGAAGCTACGTAATGTGGCTGCATACTGTGGCTGCCATCTTTACAGCCTTCATCACGCTGGTTTGATGAAACAAGATATTGGAAAATATTGGACTCTGTGGTCAAGAGGCTGGCAGAAATACCAGTCGTTCACGAATGGAACATGATGCAGGCACACGCGATTGCTACCTCAGGTAGTGACAACTTCAGCACGATTCGTACTCTGACTCTTGCAGAATTTCCCCTGTTGTTCTAGCCCCAAAAGCGTCAAACCTCTCCATATGTTGATTGACCTTATTTTGACTTTATCAAAAAATAGTAGACCAAAACGGACGAAAGTCTTGGTTAACTATTATAATAAGTAATCGCGGACGGGTCAAGTCGGAAATGGCTGTTATGGCGCGTAGTAGAGCACAGCGTCCGAGTCAGTGCTTCAGCTACTACGAACATTATGGATCTCATCTATCACAGCTGACACAGCCTAACCTAACTATATTGTTACGAATAGCTTACCTATTTCACAAAAGCACACCGCAAATACCATCGCGATCTCAGACAGACGCGACCCTACAGTTGGTAGAGATTGGACCATTTTAGAGACTACAGATGCAAGGTACGATTCGTGAATGCTGGGCTTGCTATTGAATGGCTAATAGTCCCTGTATATGGAACGTCACGAACATGACCAGTCGATTCGGGAACTCGCTTGTACTGTAACGTACTGTACGGAGACTGATTTGGGACTCGTACATTGATTGTGGTGACCTGAAGATGCACATGAAAGGACCTAGGAAGAGACAACAAGCCATTTTAGGAAGCAATCCAATCTGTCGTGCGTTCTTCTAGCGAGTTTCTATGACCAGGGCTAGGTGGTCATGGCGTTACTTGACCACTGGCCCTTGCTCAGTGCGACCTTCTAGAAAAATCAGAGTTGAGAAGCTAGAAAAGGTACGGATACAGTACAGGGCAGGCATCATTCTGTCTCACCCTGAAAAAAATTGGTTTTTTTTTTTTGCGCCATTATGACGGCCATCTGATGAAGCGATTGACGCAATCTATGTCTGACAGGGCTGCAGTTTTCTCAAGCCACGGACAATCGAAAAGCACCTGCATATTTGCGCGTGGGCTGGCTGTACCTTCCTTCCCAGCCCAGGGTGTAGGTGATTTAACTTAGGAAGGTGCATACGACTACGATAAACCCGCCCAGATGAAACAATATGACGAAACGTTTCACCAAAAGGATTCCGCCGAACATTCTATTTATCCAAAGCATCCAAGACCAGGCAGGATCCCTCCAACAACATGCCTCATCTGGTATTGGCATTAGCATTGACATAGACGTGAACAATGCTGCAATCTATTCGCCGATGAACTTATTCCCAGCCACAGCTACCGCTACCGCTGCGCGCTAACTTTACCCCCAGAACGGTACTTCGCCTAGGTACCTGCGCAGGTACCTCTGCCTACTGCGGTAACTTCGCAAAATGCAAACAAAATTCAGCTGTCCGTTTCTCACAGGATAAGGCAACAGGAAACAAAACGCTACTACAACGGATATTGAAACTTTCGAGAGCTTTTCCAACAGTCATACCTAATCACGGTTTGCCGAAGCAAAGCATATCCAAACAGATATCCTTCAAAAAAGAATGAAAAGAGGTCTTCTGACCGATGACCCCTTTCCCGGTAGGCTGGAGGCTGGCTGCACGGATCCGAAGATCAGGATCGACGTAGCGGAGGGGGAGCAAAATGATGACGGCAAACGACGACCGCTACTAACCCTAAAGAAACACGGCTCACCGTCAGCCACTGGCGATTGAATTCACGTTTTTAATTACATGGTCCTTTTCACCCAACAATGTGTGTTCAGCTGGAGCTCCGTGTGAATGGGGTTTACGACGGCGCAGAGAAGCTATCGGGTCGCTTCCGTAACATCAGACCTCTTAGGGTCAGATTGTTATGACCCCTGCCAGCCGACGCAAAGAACCATTACGCGCCCTGTGCGCGCTCGGTCATCTGCGCTTGGTGCCGTCCACTAGTGAGGATGAGAAGGACGTTGCAAGAGCCAGGGTCCTTGAAAGGGTTAAGCTACAGTGATTCCATGACGAACAGCACATCCTTCCACTGAAGCTTTATCGAAGCATCCGTCGAAGCGCCAAAGCGTCAATACAAAGTCCGCACGCACTGACCTCGCCGCCAGTAGCACTTCTGTTTCACTTTCTCATGCCCTGCGTGGCAACCAGCAAGCCACTAAACTTAGGTACTGAAGCTATCTAAGCTACATGCGCATGTGCCAAGGTACCGGCACCACCATGCGGGCATCGCATCTCATTTGGTTCATCAGCAACCCGTCATTATCTCAGAACCCAATTCTGGTGTTTTTCGGCAGCGAGTTGGCACACTTCTCCGGTCGTCCAAATCCCGTTGAATTGCTTGCATTGCCGATGCTTGCTTGCTTTGGCTTGCTCAATTACTCCACCCAATGCGTCTTTCTCCAGGGCCCCTTGCGACTTTGCCCGTTTCTTACACGCTCTTCACCGTGTGTGACGGCACTGCCCGCCCGTCCACCTAGAATCGATACCCCACACAGAGCTCGCCTTAAGCGTGTGAGTGGGCGGTGGGCGTGTGAGACCGTATGAGATCCAATGCTGAGGGGCCCTCAGTGCTGTGGGTGGGCGTTATTCCTGTGGCGGCCAGACTACGTTGCTCGGGCTCCTCAGGGACTGGAATCCATCTTTTCCCATGCGGACTGCTCTATCTTCATGGTTCTTGACCTCCTTCAACCGATTTCCTCTTCGAGCTGTGCATTGTGCCAATTGCCACCCTCGCAATAGCTTCCCTGTTGCTTCTTGACAGCTCCCCACTTGCTTTCTTCTTTTCAACCCTCTGCTAGAGACTATCAGATACACTTCGTTTCTTGGCACGTTCAAGCTTTGGTAGGTCTCTACATCAGACTTCAGCCTTTGTCCGCGTTGCCGTCATCGCTCACAGCTCTCAAAGCCCACATCCACGCGATCAGCCTTGACGCTCAACTTTCTACACTCGCACCTGCAACAGCTCGCTCCTTGCTCTCGTGTTACGGAAGATTCGAAACCGTCGCCTTGAATCTCTGTGTGACTTGTCAGCTCGCCATTGAGCTTGTGACTATAGGATTTGCATCTTCCGCCTTTTGCAGCACCTACGTATCGATCCTGGACGACTATACAAACCTCTCGTGCCTCAAATCTCGTATCTTGAGTCGGTAAAACGATCGTACAATTTTGATTACTCCGTTTCCATCAACGATCGCCCACAAGCCGTCACACCAGAGCATGACCGTGTCCTGCTCGACCGCCAAAGCTCCAGTCGATATTTGCGATTCATAACTTTTCAACTACATCCACAGCCAACAGTAAAGGAACGACAAGAAATTCTATCCCCGGCGGCTGCTGCAGCGGCCTGCGAGCTTGCTGGAGGGAGGGTAGTTGTCATCGTCACTACAATCGCGCTGACTCCCTACATTACTCTTTGTTATGCCTGCAACAATGAGGCGGGGTCGAAGCTCAGGATCGCCGTATAGGGCGCTGGCTCATCACCAAAATGCCGCGGCGGCAGGAGCATCGTCCGACTCGGTGTCCTTGATCCGATCTTTCAATGTCGAGACAAACCCTACGCGGCCAGTGCGGCCCTCGCCGCTTACAGCATCGCTTATTCGAGATATGCCATTAGACTTGGTCGACCGAATCAGATCGTTTCCTCTTTTCATGTCCGCGCCAGAGGAGTTTTTGGTCGCCATTGGAAACCACCTTAAACCTCAGATTCAGAGTCCCAACGATCATATTGTGACTGAAGGAGATGAGGCCAAGGCAATGTACTGGTTGGTGCGAGGCGTTGTCGCTGTGACCTCGCGGGACGGGGAAGCGGTTTATGCTGAGCTTAACCCTGGATCGTTCTTTGGTGAGATCGGTGTCTTAATGCAGATGCCACGCACAGCCACTATTGTTGCACGCACGAAATGTCTCCTGCTGGTTTTGAAGAAAGAGGACCTGCATGCTGTGATACCCAAGTTTCCGGATATGGAGAAAGCAATTCGAGAAGAAGCACAAGAGCGCCTAAACCTTCTAAAGAAGAAACGACAGGAGGGCGGCAGGTTGACCAAGTCACCTCAAGGGGATTTCAGCGCCCGGGAGGCAGCGCCCGGCGAGGTTTCCACTGGAGAAAGGGGCATTATCAAAGATGGTACCGTGGTCAACAGCAAGAAGAGGAAATCCCCAAGCCCAGGTATCATGGAGGACCCTACAGCCGGCAGCGCCATTGGAAGTGGTCAGATTAACATTCGAACAACACTCAAGGAGTTGCCGCTCTTCTCCGCCCTTCCTCCAGACATTCTACACTTTCTCGGACTCAGTGTTCAGCCCAAAACGTACACTCCCTTTACAGATATTGTCCGTCAAGGTTTGCCGGGCAATGAAATCTTCTTCATTGTCCGTGGAGAAGCCGAGGTGATTCATGACGAACCAGTTTACGACAACAATGTTCAAAACAAAGCTCTAGCTATTCCCAAGCGACCGCGATTAAAGGCAGGCCAATATTTTGGTGAAGTTGCAAGCTTGGGGCTGTCCCGTGGCCGGACCGCTACTGTACGGTCCATCACCTCTGTCGAGTGCATCATGATCACTGGAGACGTTCTTGACGAGTTCTGGAGGCGCTGCCCTTCAGAAATCTTGAATCAGGTCAAGGAAACGGCACAATCGAGATACCATAAACAGAACGACGATGTTGACATGGTTGATGCCGATGGACGGGAAAAGACCAACAAATCTGATCCAACAACCCCTACGACACCAACAAGAGCATCACTCCCCAATCTCACATTTACCACGCCCTCTAAGCCTGGATCTCCTTCGAAAGATGATACCGGCAACATAGCACCCAAGGATCCTGACCCATTCCTGAGCGTCAATATGGAAAACATCAGAAATCGAAGACGCCATTCTCTAGCGCCCCCGGTGCCTCCCACAGACAGCTCTGCTTCTAATACCAATGGCGCGAGATCTCGTTTGTCGGAGGTGACGCCTATCAAGTTTGCATTCTCCGAGACGCCTTCTGATGACGATGTTCCGGCCAAGCGAGTTCGAACTACTCTTCCTACGAGGCCCATTACCATGAGCAAGCCGGTATTATCGGACGAGATATTAATCTACATTTTCAAGCATATGGACATAGGAGAAATCTTCCGACTGCGCCTTGTCAGCACCCACTGGCGTAAGCTTTTAACGACGTCGCCCAAAGTTTGCCAGGACGTGGACCTCTCGATTTACAACCGCAAGATTTCTGACGAAGTTATAATCAAAGTGCTCGCTCCGTTCATTGGCACTCGCGCTCTTTGCATTGACTTAAGCAATTGCTTCCACATAACCGACGAAGGATTCGGCGCTCTGTGGCGTAACTGCGGTAAAAACGTTAAGAGATGGAAGATGAAGTCTGTTTGGGACGTCTCAGCTAATCAGATTTTGGAGATGAGTGAAAATGCCAAGGGGCTGGAAGAGGTCGATTGGAGCAACTGCCGTAAAGTTGGCGACAACCTATTAGGCCGTGTTGTTGGCTGGGTTGTGCCTGATCCGCCGCCCAACAAGTCAGTTGTTATTTCCAGCTCAACTGCTCGTTCGCGAACCAAGCAGCAGCAGCAACAACAGAAGCCTGCACCGCAAAACGTATTGCCACCCGGAACTGTGGTAGGATGCCCGAAGCTGAAACGCCTTAACTTGTCCTACTGCAAGCACATTACGGATCGTTCCATGGCCCATCTCGCAGCACATGCCTCGAACCGTATCGAGTCGTTGTCTCTTACACGCTGTACATCAATCACGGACGCAGGGTTCCAATCATGGGCTCCTTTCCGATTCGAGAAACTTCAGCGGCTGTGCTTGGCAGACTGTACATATCTATCCGACAATGCCGTCGTTGCTCTGGTGAATTCAGCCAAGAATCTCACCCACTTGGACCTATCATTCTGCTGTGCGCTTTCCGACACGGCAACAGAGGTCGTCGCTCTTCGATTGCCCAAATTGAAGGAATTGCGATTGGCGTTTTGCGGAAGTGCAGTCAGTGACGGAAGTTTGGAGAGCGTGGCGCTTCATTTGAACGACCTGGAAGCTTTGAGTGTGCGTGGCTGCGTACGTGTTACTGGGCGAGGTGTTGAGAATGTTTTAAATGGGTGTGGCAGACTCAATTGGATGGATGTCAGTCAGTGCCGCAATCTCGAGTCTTGGATTCAAGCTGGTGGTGTGGCGAACTGGGGCTTTGATGCTAGAGTTGGTCAACGCCCTGCAGAATCGGGTGAAACTTCTACGCCAGGAGAAGGAGAAGATGATGCTCCGGCACCAAAAGCTATGAGTGTCGCGATGCTCACTTCGCAGAATTTCATGCCACGGTCGGCATTCGGTTACAGATCCAAGAGAGCAAGACGACCTGTGAGTTTTGTCATTGAAAAGGGACGTGGCAGTTTAAGATGAAGGAAGAAAGGCGCATTGGATAACATGATTATGGAAATGATAGCTGCTTGAGGGGTGCATAGGGATAGGATATGTTGATTACAGCATCGGCGTCAGAGTCATGGAGCATTTATCATTACGTTTGAGTTTCATACTGAGATATGCAGAAGGAGAATTGATGGGATCTACGAGATGTAGCGATGCGAATTGTGTGGAAAGGATATGTTAACTTGGTTGATACCCTGATGGAGCCGACAATCTACCACTACTAAGCCAGCCTACCTATCTAATAATACTCGACAAGATAATTTGATGGACGGAAGACACTAGAATTCCATGCTAGGTTACTTCGTGATGTAACTATTTCTGTACTATGTCGTAGTTCTTCCGTTGCTGTAAATCCGACGGATCATGGAGTTTAGAGCCTTAGCGGCCGAGCGCTGACCAAACCCAGCACTTCGATTGAGTCACTGAGAGGCGCCGGTTCTTTCCACAATATTCCACCACCAGCCACGTGATATCGGAATTTGGTAAGCTCCACTGGCCGACCCAACGTCATGCTTCTTTTGGTCGGGAACTTATATCCTCTGTGTCCCCCGTCCCCGCTTCACCATTTTCCTTTGTAAACGCCTGCATTATCGATCGACAACTGCACGAACGACGATGTCATTCACTCTCACCGTCCGCCAGGGCCCTGCGCGTCTTGCGCAGAGGCTTCCTGAGCTCTCAAAGACTGCTTTCCGCAATGCAGCCTCCGCCCGAAGCTTCCACGTTCAGGCCAAGCCCTCAGTCAACTTCTTTTCTTCGCGCATCACACCCGCCACCCGCAATGCCTTCCAGCGATCAGGTCGCCGTTCTTACAACCAGCAAGCTCCCGTCGCTACGGCGCCCCAGTCTGCCAGCCGACGACTTTTGGTTGGAGGTGCCATCTTTGGTGGTACCCTTGTCGCCATCAACGCTGTCTTCAACCGGGAGACTCGTGAGGATGGCGGCATGCCCATCTACGAGCGCGAATACCTGAACAACACCTTCTTGCACACTGGTCTCGGAATTGGTATCATTGGATTGACGGCTCGACAAATGGTTCAGACTGGCTTCGTTTACCGAATTATGGTTACCAACCCTTGGGTTGTTGGTATTGGTGGTCTCGCTCTCAGTTTCGCTACCATGATTGGAACTCGATCTATCAGCCCTGACAAGTAAGTTTCCCGAAAACAGAATCGATGACGGAATTGAAGCATTTTTACTAACAAACTTCTAGCTATGTCCCCAAGTACGCTCTCTGGACCGCTTTCAACGCCACCCAGGCTGCCTTCGTCGCCCCTCTCCTCGCCTTCTGCCCTCCCGCTCTCCTTGGCCGTGCCGGTCTCTACACCATTGCCATGATGGGTGGTCTCGCTGTTGTCGGTGCCACTGCTAAGCAGGAGAAGTACCTCTACATCGGTGGTCCTCTCCTGGCTGGTGCCGCCATCGTCGCTGCTTCTGGTCTCGCTCCTCTAGTCATCCCCGCCACCGCTGTCCGAACTCTCGCCTTCACTGAGAACCTCTGGTTGTACGGTGGTCTTGCTGTTTTCGGTGGCTTCACTTTGTACGACGTCCAGAAGGTTTTGCACCACGCCCGTCTCGCTCAGGCCGGTGTCATCCGCCGTGACCCCGTCAACGAGTCCATCTCTCTTGAGCTTGACTTCCTCAACATCTTCATCCGCATGGTGCAGATTCTTATGATGCAGCAGAACCGCCGCAAGTAAGCGATGTTGTTTGCTTCTTCCATAAACTAGCGCTAGAAAGCAACTTGTATTATTTTATTAAGCAAAAAGGATTATTTGTTTGTTGTTAGAGGTTAATGAACTCCTCTCTTCTGGTTTTGATCGAATTGGCTTGTGGGCTTTAAGAAGTTCCATATAATCAGGAAACCCCAATACAAAAAAAACTGATCAAATTTTCTATGTTGAATTTAAGTGAAGATTCTCATGTACAAGTTGATTATAGCATTCATATGTCATTTAACATATGTTTTCCACTCCCATTGATATCATTGTAACCCAGCCTATTCCATCCTCTCACTTACCCTCCACTGATCTTCTACTTTCTCATCACAACTTACTCCAGAGGAGGGAATGGTCTCAAAAAGTGACTAGGGCACTCATAACCAGCGGGGTTGTTGTGTAGGTAAAGTTGGTGGTATTCCTCAGCAGTCCACCATTTTCCAGCCGGCGCAATCTCAGTCACAATGCCGCCCTTCCACCACTGCTTGTTGGCCTTGTCCGTTACCTCGCGCGCAATCTTCTCCTGCTCAGGGTTATGGAAGTAGATGGCAGAGCGGTACTGAGGGCCGGTATCGGGACCCTGCTGGTTCAGCGTCGTGGGGTCGTGCGTCTTGTAGAAGAACTCGAGGAGCTGTGCGTATGTGACCTTTGTAGGGTCAAAGATGATTTGCGCGGCTTCGGCATCTGTTTCGCCGTTAGTCACTCTGCTGTTAAACAAACTGGGAGGTTAAAACGTACGGCCAGTCTTGCCGCCGCAAACGGCGCGATAGCTAGGGTTCTCGAGATCACCACCGATATAGCCAACCTTTGCGTCGATAAGACCCTTGTCGGCAAAGTGTCTGCGGTAAAGGTGCTCAGTACCCCAGAAGCAGCCTGCAGCGACGGTGCAGCGCTGGGCGCCCTCGGGGATGACTGAAGCGGCGGATTGGTCAGGAGCGATGGAGAGACGAGTAGATTGCGTGAAGGGGCGGGCGAGACGCGCCAGGAAGGGAGGAAGGTTGAAAGCCATTTTTGCGATTATGGTGGGGTAATAATTTTGTGTAGTAGTTTCAGTCGCAAGTAGTAAATGAAGCTATCTTGGCGAGCGGACCTTGGATTGTATTTGAACTTTTTTTGCGGTCAATGAATGACAAATCGTCTCTCCAGAGAACGGGGACGTTAGTGGACGGGAAAGTGTGGAAGGTTGTGGCGGGGGGAATTCTGGACGTCACCGAAGCCGTAGATGACGATTGGATTAGGAGAGCTATATTTCCTCTTTTGGGAAGGTGGCGTGGCGTTTCGGGTGTCTTTAAGGGTCTTTTGCCCCGCGGTCTTTTTAGCAGCGGGAGATAAGTCAATCATGGCTGTGTTTATTACCTGCAGAAATACGGATTATGGATGCCTTGCTCAATTACGCAGCTACAGGATGACATGAATGGAATCAATACGCCAGGGGCTGTGTTGATTATTCAACCAATTACTCAAATACACCCTGGCTAGTGAGAGTAAGGACGGAAAATTAACCAAGTAAACGGGTCATTTGTTTTCTCTTCGGCGTGTTCTATCAACGTCAAATACGCCATCAACATCCATGGATGCTTTATACGCACATGCAGGTACTCAACGTCTTTAACATGGCCCATTCCAAGAACCAAAGCGAATTAATATGACTCGCTTCCATTTACATGCCTACCCTATCACCTCACCGCATTTGCATCTCGGCTGCAAAAAATCCTCCGAGATGGATACGGCAGTTACATCGTAGCTTCACCAGAGTCATGACCCCAGCAAGTTAGATATGTAGATCAATAATACTAGAATATAAAAGGACGGACAACAGTATCAAAGAATAGACTTGGAAACCTCGTTAAACCTCCCGGAAAAAGTCCCGGAAAGTGGCCGCCACAATTATACAATGCGGAGCTTAACCTCTTTGTTCCCCCACCGATTCGGCCGACCTCGGTCGACGCCGAGCATGTCTCACCTTCGTACAGCAGTCACTGGATTGCTTATATTGACTGCCTTCCCAACCTGGAGTGTTGCTCATCCATCTCTATCTCCGCGCGACAACAACAATATGACCTCTCCAGAACTCGCTCAGCTTATCCCTCCCGATTCATGGGACTCGCATATGCACATCGTTGATGTCGAGAACTATGAACTCGATCCCTCAGCAACATACCGCCCAACTTCTCACTCCCTTGAACAAGCTCTGGACTTTGAAGCCAGTGTTGGTCTTCAGAACATTGTTCTTGTTCAACCATCGATTTATGGATTAAACAACTCTTGCTTGCTTGATGGTCTGCGTGATCTTGGCTCTGAGCGTGGACGAGGTGTCGTTGCGATTGACCCTCAAGCTTATGATGCTGATGAACTCCGCAAGTGGCATGAGTTGGGCGTACGTGGAGTGAGACTCAACTTGCAGTCAGTTGGAGCAGAGCTGAACGCGACCGAGTTGGAGAAGGAATTGACATCATATGCCAATGCTGTAAGATCATTGGGATGGGTCGTTCAAGTTTACGTTCCTATGAAAATGATTGAGCTTCTCGAGCCCATCATCCCTAAACTCAATGTCAAATTCTGTATCGACCATTTGGGATCACCGCCACTGAAGGAAAACCAGGGTGTTGACATGTATGACCTGCCAGGCTTCCCATCTTTAGCTCGCCTGCTCAAGGATGGTCTTACCTACGTCAAGTTATCGGCCCCCTACCGCATGGCTGCTCAAGCTGATTATAGCGACTTGGATCCCCTTGCCAAGGAGGTCATTCGTATTGCAGGCAAGAGTCATGTCGTTTTTGCAACTGATTGGCCGCATACCCGGTTTGAAGGTCTCGATATTAAGCCTTGGATGGAGAAGGTGGTCAGTTGGTGCGGCGAGGACGAACAGCTCAAAGAAAGGTTATTCAGAGGAAACGCAGAAGATCTATGGGATGTTAAGCGATTGCCAAGGGCATGATTTGCGTTATTTGGCTTGGAATATTTTAAGAACAGATGTGTATGTTAACTTGGTGTAGATATTAGGATTCCTTCCAACATGGTATGTCAACTTCATTCCAAATGCTTTTATCCAATAATTAAATGTGATTCAAAGCCCTTCAAGTAACGTTACTGAAGGGCTATCCCAGTAGATACAGTCCATAGATAGATCAACCATGCTACAGTAATCTGCTCTCATACCACCAAAGTGAGATGGGAGTTCCAGCATGTCGCACGAATCGAGGATATTGCGGTTCGTATCGAGCACTCCGTATCCTGTAATCCGACTATGGTCATAGTATGCTTTCTGAAACACGAGGATCCAGTTCTTGACCTATGCCACTTATACAACGGGACAGTTATAGAGTCCTTTGTAACAGCCCATGGGGGCTCACAAGGCCTCAATGCGTCGCCTTTCCATGTGTATCTTAAGAGGGAAGCGGGCTGGTCGATAGGCTGGATAATACAGATATTTGACGCTCGAAGAAATAGTGAGCTCAATCTGAGTAATTTAGGCATTCCTGGCCAAACGATCTCGGCTCATACCAGCATGGCAGAACACCGGCCGACAGGACTTCGATACGCTTAGCTAGGCAATACCTCTTACTAGCCGAAATTCTGAGGGTTATTGCCCGATTCATAGATTGCGCCTACCCTCACACTCAGTGGTTCAAATGTTGACAATGCTTCAAAGACTCCACGATCGACCGCCATGGCATCCGGGTTCATGTTGTCGGCCCATGGTGTCTGGAATAGCTGTTCGGGCTCATAAGGCGACTGTTGAGCAGGGATGTCAAAAGTGGGAGGGTAGATAGTTTCGGTAATCGGTATATCGGCAGGGATCGAAATGTCTGGCATCTGCTGCGGCACAGGTTGGGGCTGTTGTTGTGGAGTATTGAGGCCTGCCGTGAGGCCGAGGTTGGTCATTTCTCTTGTGATCAGATCCAAAGCACTCGAAATGACTTTGAAAGTATCAGTCCTAGAACTGCCATTCTATCGAGTTACTCACCTGGGTTGACAGTCTTAGCTTGCTGCAAAGCACGTACGCAGAAGTTCAATTTGCGAACTGCCTGCTGGTCTTCAGGGGTGGCCTGCACTTGAAGAAGAAAGATAGTCGCTGCGATATAAACACTGTAAGAGAGCGACAGAACACAGTGGCTGATAGTGAACGTTCTGCAGAAGAGGTCGAAGATGGCGATGATGGCCGTCGCGGATGTTACACATTCCACAAGATGATTCTGCATGGGATGCGGGCCCTCTTCCTCTGGGTATACTTGCCAAGAAAGCATAGGTCTGAACAGGAGTATTCTGAATGTATGGTACAGAGCGCTTTTTCATGGTTAGACTAATCGACGAAATGGAAAGGAATGATGCTTACTTCATAGTAACGATATGCGATGGTGGTGCTAGGTCTGGCATAGCATTGAGCTCGATTTTCAGGTAAGGCGGGAGTTGATCCCACCACAGCTTCATAGCAGGGTCTTGAGTTTGCAAGCACTCTTGCATCTCCGCTTCCGTGTTCTCCAATAGTGGGTCATACATATGAATAAGAATCTCGTTAAATATGACGGAGAGCCTGCATGCGCTCATGAAACAAGAGGTAGAGTGAGCTGTCGCCGGAGGGTACTTCCAGTCTGAACCATGAGGGGAATCAAACGGAACCCAGAGCTCGTTCTCAGCAGAATCGTCCACTAGGAATCGTTAGTACGGTTCTCAATGCAGATAAATGCAAACTCACTGATTATTTGTGGCGGTGATACAAGAGTATGTTGTAGAGAAGGCGAACGACCAAGATACAAGCTGATGATCTTATCCCAGAAATAACAACTCCAGTAGAGTCGATGTCTAATCTCAACTTCTTCGTCGGTCAAATGGACAGATCCAGGATATCTTTGTCCATCCACACAAATTCCAAGATGGTCGATTAGACGGAAAGCTATGCCACTGTAAATCCAGGCTTGTGTAGTATTTCCGTGGCCACATTCGCCTGCACTAAGAAGTAGTAACGTCTGGACTGTTGGGATGGTGCAAACACCTCTGCTTAGTTCGTCGAAAAGCATACTTCTAGCATGCTTTGCGAAGACAGCACCACCATCATAAGACTGATCCAACAACTGCTTTGTTGAAGGGTCGCTTTTACCCCAGCGGATAGAATGTGAAAGCATCGCGTTAAGAAGCGTATGAGAATAGCAAGGTCCCATCGATTGCATGTCGCCTGCCAATGTTAGAAATTACCAGTAGTGCTGAGGATGGAAAGACATACGAGTGAAAGCCGGCCTATAAATAAAGTTGAACAATGGTTGAATCCAACACCAGTGCACATTTAGGAGATACTGGAAGGGTTCCTATACAATGTAAGTTGAAAGCGCCAGGAAGTCGAGGGTAGTGAGCGTACCGGAATATCGGAAAGGTTCTCCATCGCACGCTGGTGCCACGCATTGTTGACTAGCCGTTCCCTTCTATGAGCATCTGAATCAATAGAGGATATCGAATCCGGCTTATGCTTATGAGGATCGCTAGGCAAGTTAAAAAGACTTGTCGGTCCATGATAGGTGATTCCACCCTTGTCATCGATCTTGAGACCCATGAAGCTCCTCGTCATAGCATGTTCATCTGCATGGCGATTCAAGTCATGGCCGTTCCAGACGCCCGGACTTGAATGGTTTGAAGCGGCAACTGAGGGAGGAGATTTGATGGCAGCAAGTTGATCCTCGAGTTCTTTGATGCGTTCCTCAAGTCGCTGAGTGTAAGACAGAGTCGGGTTTCTATGACACGTGAGCAATTGCTCAGAAAGTACAGAGGAGCACACGACCAAAGGGCCGAAGGGTTAGTCCCACAGTTTGTAAATACACTCATCGCTCCTAGCAGCACAGCGATTGCAAATAGGTTGCTCGCCGCCACATTTGACCTTGAAGAGTGTCAGTATTGGTGGTTAAGAGGGATGTATGTATTGACCTTGCGTCTACGACATGGCTCACATGAGAAGGCGCTCTTCTTTGTGGCTTTGACGGACGACATGTTGTTCCACAGCGTCTCGTGGGTTTTCCCAGACCAGAGTAAATAAATGATCGATTAGTCGGTTAAGAGTCGTGAGAGGCAGGGAGCCCCGCGTTAAACATTGAAACCCCACCTAAAAAGGTAGACTTGTACCGGATCTGTCCGATGATGAAGTTGAAGATGACCGAGGGACAATGAGAGACACCTTTTTAGGGGTTAGAAAATGAGACAAGACTTAATTCAAAGCCCGAGCAAAGTAGAATAAATCTCCGTCTTGTGACTATCCAGTTGAAAGACAGAGTCAGAGCCCAGTCCGGTTCAGGCTCAGGCCAGGCCAGTACACGGAACCGATGTTGCGTTAGACCGGCGCAAAGCAACGGAAAGCCCCAGTGGGGTGCGTTGGCCTGTATAAGAGATTGAAATTGAAGTATAAGAGTCAACACCAATTGATGTGTAACTGCATCAAAAATGAAGAAGCCAAGATTGATATTAGTCCAGAGGCCTCAAGACCAACTACAGGTAAAGACGATCACGTGGGTCATGTGCTCTTCGAGATGGATGGTTCCTGCCTTGAGATGGAAAACACAACACAGCCATTTACAGAAGGCTACAGAGTACCTTCCCTGTAATTCCAGGCTTGACCTTGACACCCATGTTCCTTCCCTCTACGATGTACACTTATGACGATTGATTGCAATCATTTGTCTTGGCTTCAACAATTCTTACTATATTCCTCCACGGACTTTATTCAAGAATATCTATTCAAATACTAAACGTATCACCATCTTTCCCTCAGCTGTCCAATCTACAAGCGAGGCAATGCCGGAACTGGGTCCTCCGTTCCGCACGGCCAACTCATCCCAGTACCGAGGTGAAAAGAGCCGGCAGCGGCATCTGATAAGACTCACCTTGTATCGACGTATAAGTGATAAGTACTTGATCTTCCAACTCTATGACTGCCTCTCAAATTCATCGTAGGTATATCATTTACATCTTTCATCCGTCAAGAATCCTCTGATCCAGAGTACAAACCGTTAACCTCGGGTGAGCGGATCCGATCATATCCACTTTCACGGCGGTTCAAGAGCATCAATGCCCGGCGCAGTGGAGGTCATAGAATTGTGAACACTTGATGTTCCATACTCCTATATCAAGGAGGATTCAGTCCGGCCAAATATGTCTTCTACTTGAATCTGTTTGCGTCTATTTGTTTCGGGTTATGCAGTACTTATCTCGTTCAGGTATATCGTCTCCGTTGCATGTCTCCTCTTACTCGCACAACGTCCATGTCAGCTCATTTTCACCAATCACCGCATGTGACGTCCATTTCACTTACATCGGACAAGTTCGTGCACGCATGCATGCGGTATGTCAAACGCTTATATCCTGTATCTTGGTTTCTGCGTTCCACAGCATGAGAGCCAAGGACTCGAGACATGGATGGTCTTTGACTTGATGATGCAACGATCTGGAAGTCCCAAGTCGTGTTTCATTTTGGATGTTTCGCGATAATGAGTCTGCAACTATCCGTCTATGCAGTGGTGTTATTTTGATAGCAACTTTCCTGAATAGAATACGAATTACAGCTTACAGACCTCTTCGCCACTTCCTACCGTTTTAGATGATCTTCGACAGGGATCATCCATGAAATGAATTGCGGGGTCGACGCTGATCCTTCAGAGTTTCAATTATCCTCAAGCGCGTCGACGTGTTCTGACATACTGTACTTTATCTTCTTACTATCGCCAATCACTCATCATGTCGTCCAAGGCAGCTTCCATCTTGGCGACTACGGTCTACATAATATGGTGCATCCAATGGGGTTTCCTTACAGCCACTTTCTGCATCTATCACGAACTCAGCATCCCGAACCCTTTCTATGCCGTCTTGACCACGGTTTTGACTCTGCCTATCCCCCTATCGTTCTGGCTTTTCCTCCTTTATACCACAGCCTCCCGCTTTCCTCGTCTGGACTCTCGCACCAGGAAATTCAACAAGTTCTTCTATGAGACTCGCGACTGGGCTATGATTCTTCCCATGTGCAGCATCCTTTGGTTTATATGTGTTTTGTGGTGGGGTCTCCTGTTTGTCATGGATCAGTTTTCCCACGGCCCCTTGGCAAAGTGTATTGGACTGCTCTATCTTCTTCTCAACGTTGTTGGATCAGCCCTTGTTATTGTAGGCATGATAGTCTATACCGCACTACCTATCTGGGTTGTTGTTACTGGGTTCGGGGCATTCAGACGGGTGTGGAACTTGAAGAGCCCTGGGGAGGAGCAAGCGACGAGATTGACGGCCAAAGACGGCGATGAGGAGTGGAACGACTTCCAGGACGATCGTGGTAACTAATTTGGTATTACTTCCATCAAAACTAATAGCCTTCATTGAAACTGTAGGTACTTCAGAACCTTATGCATAAAAGACTTCATTCATTCATATACCTGTTCCTCCTCGTATTTTCCAATATCCCCTTCCATGTCCCTATCCAACCAATTCTTCTACTGAAACTCCGTTAAAACGTTGTCGTGTCACAGACACTGATGCAATGTAGTATTCAATGGTTCAACACACCGATCCAGCCTTGTGCTGAAAGTCCGCTATACCATCACGAGAACGTAACGACGCTTCGCATCCTTACACTGCTCCTTCTCGTCTTACAGATACAGCTTGCTCAGAGCATGTGGCCTGATCAGTCCCGATCCTGAGGAAAAGTCTAGACTGGGGCCATCTGGCCATCAATGACGCTGTCATTTCGCTGAGGAACACCGTGATCCTTGGGTTCAATGGTGTCAGTGTGAGAGTGCGACACGGGCTCCTTTTCATGGTGGAAGAAGTGATGGCGGCTGGCTCTCTCAAGATCATCGTCGTCCTGTCCTGGGTTGGCGGTCTGATACTCGAGCACCTTAAAGATCTTGTAGCAGCCGAAAGCCAGGAGGGAACCCATAAAGGGGCCGATGTAGTAGATCCAGTCGTAGCCGTGGAAGCCGGCGACGACAGAAGGACCGAACGATCGAGCAGGGTTGATAGAGGTGCCTGTCCAGTTGGTCGCACAGATGTGGGCAATGAAGACTGAGATACCGATGCCGATAGGAGCGAGGTGGGTGCTGCGGTGCTTCTCGACGGCGAGGAAGTAGACTGTCAGGACAAGCTGTGCTGTGAGGAACATCTCAATGAAAACACCCTGAGCGACGCTCGTCCCGTTACCGAGAGCATTGGTGACGAGAAGCGGACCGGGGATGAGTGCGTCTGTGATGCCTGCAGCGGCCATGGCAGCGACAAGCTGTGTAGGGATGATAGCAGCGGCATGAAGAGGTGGCACAGCACCGACGAGGACCAAACCGAGAGTTACCTGCAGAAGGGAGAAGAATGAGCATGTGAGTTGAAGCAGGTACGGGTGTTACTTACAGCAGGGTTAAACATGCCACCGCTGACACGATAGAAGATCCAAACATTGACGGCAAGAGCGGTACCGAAAGAGGCAGCAATGTACATCAAACTGAAAGGCAGCAAAGGGGCAGTAGGATCTGAAGAGCTGTTGGTGACGAGGGCAGTCTGGGCACCGATGAAAGAGAGCAGCAAGAACATGAATGTTCCGGCGAATTCCCCTAGGACGATGACGAGGGCGTTTCTGACACGATCTCCCATGGGACTGCCTTTACGGCGATCAGTGGCAGCTTGCTCAGTTGGCAAGCCTGTCATGCCCGTGTCGACCCGGGAGGTGAATTGGACCATCTTGGCTGATTTTCAAGAAGTTGATTGATCTCTTGAATGATAAGAAGGGATGAGGAGGAATAGAAGAGTGTCAATGAACACCAGGAGATGATGAGGTATGCTGAAGATCAATGCTGTTGGGTCTAACGAAAGAGAGTTTCTTGATGGCGTCCTCGGGGATTTTATATCAAGAAGGAGAAAAAGGGAACCACAGATTCTACAGTCGCCAGCCGGTCGATGGCGTCCATTACCTCCATCTCCATCGAAGCACACCTTTGGATCGAACGGCCGACTTGAGTGGCGTCCGTACCTTAGTCCCTGAGAGTAGCATCAGCTCTCCTTCTCTCGCGGGGAGGTGTGCCGAAATACACGGGAGTAAGTCTGACAAGGAGGAGGAATGAGTACCTAAACGGGGGTCTAACCTCCAGATCTCATCAACCCCGAGATTGATACTCAGACTCCCAGCCCGGACAATCGTGTAACTCGCAAGTTGCGCCGCGAGTACAATGCTTCACATATGATGCACGACTGCACATCACAGACAAGGAACTGGGTTTAATGGACAAGAGCCCTTTTGTCATGTCTGTATGCCCAACTTGAGTTACAACGACAGGAATCTCAGGAAACTTCCATGGTGATCGTCTTGTGTACCCGTCTCTACGGAAATGTGACTGGTATCGTATACCTCCGTTGACGTTTGTAGTGGGCAACATTGGCTTTCTTAGCTCGCGTAAGGCGCACACGAGAAGAATGCGACTATTGACATGCACACTATTTCAGCTGGTCATGATGAAGATTGAGGCAAGACATACAAACTACAACCATTTGCGGTAAAGCGCCAACCGTCCTCTCATGACGTGTGGAGAAGAAATATGCGAGTTTTCCTTTCTGTGTAAGTAGGCTCGGCCATCGGTTCGAGACCGCGCGATCACAGCTCGGACAAAGAATGCAGGGTAATATCGCTGAGACTGGGGGAACGTTAGTTCTGTCTCGGGCGGCCGCAGACAGGAAGAGTAACCACGAGGGGGAGCAAGGTTTCATGTGATATCAAGCCTTTCCAAGAGTCTCAGCTCACCCCGTCGATCATGTTGACTATCTGATCCCCCGCAAATAAGTATCCAAAGGAGAAATCCGAGATGCAATAGCTGGATCCCACGTCTGGGATGATCCTGGTTTGCCCAGCATCTGTCAACGGGAAGTACCTTTTAGACTCAACGGGTGTACATGGTCTAACCGCGAAGATGGTAATCCAACGTCTTCCAAGATATTTCCCCTTGATTTAATCAACTGCTACGGTTTGAATTCTGTTCAAGCTTCAACGGTTCGTCTTGTAGAGATTTTAGCATGAACCTACGTAGGTGTCATAGACGCCATCGCGTATTGTTCTTCACTTACGCTGAGCCATGACGTTGAAGGCTTCTGAATCGTACAGTACAGTAGTGAGCTGTGAACAAGCTTTGAGCCAAAGAGCTTAGCCGACGTCACGGTTAAAGATGATAGAGTCAATGTCCCATTGGTTGGCCGGCTTGCTTCCGATACCTAGTTACCTTGTTACTCTCACTTACACCGGAACAAAGTGTCCTGGAGAGTGCCTCTTGTGAATCATTCTTCTGAATGAAGAGAAACTGCCGAGACCAAAAAGAAGAAAGAAATCCAGGTTTCCAGATTGGAAATTTGCTGCTGCATGTTGAACTGCTATGAACCCATGTGAATGGCTGTGTGGAAGGGCTTACGGAGCAACCGTGGCGCAAGTACGTACAGACAATAGCGAACGGCTGAGGATGGAGAGTGAGAGGTCATAACGATATCCTTGAAAGACAAAGACAAAGACAAGGGGGTAGCTCTAGGTTCTAAGGGAGCGGGGAAGCGGGAACACGGACAGGCTATTGGCGTTTATCTGATGCAGACCCGTGACATAGCCAGAAGCTAAGCTCATCAGAACGTACAGCAGGCAATCTCGTTCACTCACTCACTAAACCTCAGCTTTCTTCCCGCAAGCCATGGCCTGGTCTAGCTCCGCCGTTACGGTAGGCGGCCCGCTGCACTAGTAATTGACACTTGAGGACCCTTGTATAAACATGCAACTTCAAGGATCTCATATCACTAGATCCACGATAGTCGAACGCTCTGTCCGAGACACTATGGGTGGCCTCGTAACTGAGACCCGTAATAACGGGCTTGAATACCATGTGAGCGAAAAAGGCTTGTTTAGTTTCTGTCTAAGACGAATATGGCACTTCGAGGTTATAAATTCGATTTTCGACTTTCCCATGTCTCAGAGTCAGGACTAAAAGGGACGCGCCGCCGCTCCCGACACCAGCTGAAGATACATGCCGAGCATGCGGTTCTGCTTTAGAGACAACTGTGGAAATTCGCGATGACTTCTTAGGTATGGTCGAGAACCCTACAGAGACGGATAAGGCTTAGAGGAGTGATTGAGGTCTGCTGAGTTCGAACATGGCGCTTATTCGTGGACATTTGTAGAATATACTTTGTTGTTGAAACTATTTGAGTCTGGCTTCAGACATGATTCGTTGACATACGAGTCGCCAACTTGATTGTATTTTGGAGGCCCTGAAACTGGGGAGGGAACTATGGTGCGATAAAGATCCATGCATACCTACCAAACAATACATATACAAGGAGGCGAGTCAAGACGCGTATCCTATCGTAAAAGGGAAAGAGAAGCGACAGAGCGACTCGGATATACTATTGAAGATACGATCGACAACCGTTATTTGATCTACATCTGCAGTCGTGGACCCAAGGCTTCATTTCGGAGCAATATGAGCCACCAAGAGGCCTAGGAAAATCCGGGGCCGCGGGTAGGCCCGTCGTTCTACTGTAGCATGCAGATCTTCTTTGAACGTGTCGTGCATATTACAAAGGATCTGGTGGTTACATAGCCTATCACGGATAATTTTCAAGGTCATGGATAGATGCGATCCTGCCCAGTCGTCGTTGCAGATTATATATATTTGCTTTTTTCCCACGTCTCTGCCGTTTGGATGAAACATGATTCTGCAAGTCAGCCGTCCTTCCAGAAACCTCGTCCCTGTCTCTTCCTGCCGATCGCATACTCAAGTGAACGAATTCTGCAGAGGCTCGTTGGCAGCCCATCGACCGATGTTCTCAACCTGCTGCTGGTACCACGACTTCATAGTATCCTCCTCCACGTAGCCCATGTGAGGCGTGAGCAGGACCTGACTCGATCCGTCACGTCCCCAGTTCTTGCTGCGCCACTCGCTGTCTTTTGGCAGAGGCTCGAGATCGTAGACGTCGAGAGCAGCGCCCCTGATGCGGCCTGCTTTGAGATGATCGAGAAGATCTTTCTCCACCACCAGAGGTCCGCGGGAGGTGTTGACGAGGAGAGCTGATGGTTTCATCTTTGCCAAGTCTTGGGCGTTGACGATGCCGCGTGATCGCTCTGAGAGAACGAGGTGTACGGATACAACGTCGGCCTCGCTAAAAAGTTCCTCTCGGGTTACTACTTTGAAAGTCTTTTCGCCATCTGCGTCCTCGACAGGAAGACCAGCTTCCCTTGCCTTTTCATCTGCCGCCTCTTGAGTAAGGTTGGTACTCCAGGCGATGATCCTCATGCCGAATGCAACGTGCAAAATCTTCGCAACGGCGACTCCCAACCTTCCGAGGCCGAGGACTCCCATTGTCTTGCCAGAGAGGTCTGTAGCAAGACCTGTTTGCCACAAACCTTCTTTCATGGCGGCATCATCCCTGGCGATACCGCGAGCGAGGGACATAATGAGAGTAATGCAGTGCTGCACGGTACTGCTGACGCCAGCTGTCTTCTTGCCAGTCTTGGGCTTCTCGCCTGTGCCGGCAACGGGGATACCTCTTGCTGTGAGGGCGTCCAGGTCCAGGGATCTATTTCTGAAGGCTGTTGTGAGTAGAAGCTTGAGAGAGGGAAGTCTCTCGATCAATTCTGCGGGGAAGGGTGTACGCTCTCGCATGGTACCTGTGAAGCCGGTTAGCATTTTACTTTCACACGGCCGTGTGAATCATGTCTCATACATATTATCTCAAATGGCTGTAGCTTCTCTACCAATGCATCTCTGCCTGATTGTGTGTTGTCTGGGTGGTTGTAAGGCAGTGCAGTATCCTTGAGAGATATGACTTCATACTTGGACGAGTCAAGTTTTGCAAAGTAGGGGTCTGCTACTCCTTGATAGTCATCCAAGATTGCCACTTTAGTTGGGGCCATTTTGTAAGTGTTTAATCTTCGTAATTGTGGTGAGATATGACTTGGTGGTGATGATGATGTCTGGAGTAAATGCCGTGCAGTCCCAGGTCGTCTAAGGCCAATGGAGACACTGTGCGTGGTTCTGCTTTTGAGACAAGATCCAATGCTTGAAAGTTGAATCATACCCTTCAGGTACTAATTGGACTTGTATATTCTTCTAAGTCGCGATAGATGAGAATACCGGTTGAGGTCTTTCGAGCTGATTACCAATGTCGTGAGCGGAAAAGGTCTAAGCCGGTATGCCGATCTCGGATAGCACCCTCGGCAATCTGGTACGACTTCAAGATACAGGTGGTTTATACCAGCTGATGCACTGATAATATCACCAAAACAAGAAACATATTAATAAAATTAAAAATCAAGTACGGTATTACAAATCGCTGATTTACATCTTGCTCGGCATTCTCATAGCACCATCCAATCTCATAACCACACCATTCAACATGACATTCTCAATACCCTGTCTCGCCAACTGCGCAAACTCCTTGGGTTGACCAGCTCTCTTGGGAAACTCCATCGCACCCTCAAGACTCTTTCTGACCTTTTCAGGCATGACGCTGGTCATTCGACTCTCGAACAAACTGGGCGCAATTGTCACAACTCGAATACCAAAACGCGCAAGATCTCGTGCCATGGGTAAAGTCATGGCCGTCACGGCGCCTTTACTGGCAGAGTATGAAACTTGACCTTTCTGACCATCAAATGCTGCTGACGATGCGACCATGATCACAACGCCTCTCTCGCCGTCTGGTCCTTGGGGTTCCACCTTGGCTAGATGTTCTAGAGTCTGGCGGACCAGGTCGATTGTGCCTCGGAGGTTGACGTTGAGAACAAAGTCAAAGTCATCAAGACTAAAGGCAGAGCCATCTCGGTCGAGGATCTATATGATATTAGAATCTCACTCTCAGCCAATCGCTACTTTGAGATCTTACCGTGGCAGGTGTAGAAACACCAGCAGCGGCTATCACACCTCCCAAAGGCTTGCCCGTCTCCTTTGCCCACTTAGCAGCATCTTGCACTGCCTTGGAAACGCTTTCAGTCTCCAGAACATTGCATTCAAAAAACTTGGTCGAGGTGGATAGCTTTTCAACCAACTCTTGACCGGCTTCTTCGTTCATGTCCAGGATAGCCACATTACCGCCGTTGGCGCATATATCTTCCACACAAGCCTGGCCAAGGCCTGATGCACTAAACGTAAGTTAGTGGATAAGCTCAACTGTAGGAGACACCGATATTTGCTCTGCTTACCCGCCTGAAATGAGAAATGTTCGACCTTCGACCTTCATTTTGATGATACTATGAGTTTGAGAATAGGGGAATGAAGTTGATGGTAAAGTAATAAAGTCATGTCCCTGTGTAATTGATCGTCTCGGCACACGTGGAGAATCCGGGGGTGGCTGAACCGAACATGCCTCGGCATCATCATCATGCACTGCATCCACTGAACTGATGCAAGTAAACCCAGCCTACGCAGCTGTCAAACGACTCTAGAATGACAGCGCATCAAGAGCCAAGAGAGTGGTTTAAGATGCACGCACGTATCATCAGTTCTGCATATGTTTCAGGCGCTACCATGTAAACTTTGGTGTAGTATTTATCATTATCTTTTACAACGCCATTTTCAATGCCGCGTGAGGGTATTGTAGGTCACATCTTACAGGACTCACATGTCAAAGAACTTGTTCATAAAAGAATCCTCAACAGCTTAGTATTTGCTTCACAGATCTTAGTATTTTTCAAGTCAAAGATATGGTGCTACCGCCATTTGAGATCGACGATGTCAAAGACTCCATTCCCAACTTAGACTAAGTGACTATTGACCAATTCAGTTGTGAATACCAAGTTACAGTATCAACTGAACAAATGCCACTTGCCTACTTCAGTTATTAATCATAAATATCATAAGTCTTTGTTATTCCTTATCGTCGTACAGTATGCCTGATTTATCTTGTTGAGTAGTTCTACAAGTTGAGAGCAAAAGACCCTTAGATCCACGTATTTAACTAATCGACGCAAGCTCTAAAGATCGAAGCTACAGTAACGTTAGCTCTGATACCCAATATCTGGAGCCGATCCACTCATGTTTAAAGGCAAGATAGCCAAGCTTTGGCGGTGTTATCGGGCTGCTATTTTCATCGTCACGTTATCATCACATAATGACGCTATCTCTCGTTGCAGCTCCAGCTCCAGCTGGAGGGCTTGGGCTTGGGCTATTTACAGGGCGACCCACCCTTCCATTCGCTCTCACCGAGCAGGGCATGTACGTTACAGGACAGTAAACACAGAACAACCCTTGATCGCATTGTCTTTTTTTCTTGCCTGTCTCAAACTTGCCGATTACACGCACAATCGATTAATTCTTTCCGATATTCCCTGCACCTCACTCGCCTAATAATCGCTTCCTCTCCTACGTTAACCTCCCGCGATAAGATCGATAAAGAGCCCAAGATATGCGACATCGTTCGACTGTTTGAAACTTATCTGCAATTAACTTTCACATTCTCGTTCTTCGCCCGCAATGAATAGACCGCGTCGGCACTCTGGCGCGAGCGAGGAGAGCTCCGGTACAGCTCGCGAGCAGGTAGGCGATCGGAACACAGCTGTTATCAGACCAGGGCGACTGACTGTTGGCGATAAAGGAGCTAGGGAGCATGTATGATTACCTCGCGAAGATTATATTGCTTGGCCCCAGCGGGACGGGAAAGTACGTCATCCTCCAAGACCATCGATGGACCGCCGATACGATGTTTAGCGATCACTGGCGCTTGCATAACCGAGTCTTTGGCTGACCGTTGCGCGCATTTATAGGTCATGCCTATTACATCGCTTTGTCAAGAATGAATGGCGAGTCTTGTCATCGCAGACCATCGGTGTTGAGTTTGCTACCAAAATCATTAAAGTTGGCACCGGATCAAGGCGGAAACGGATAAAGCTTCAGGTAAATCCTGCGATGGTGCAACAACAAAGAGGTTATTAACGAGATACAGCTTTGGGATACGGCTGGAACAGAACGATTTCGATCAGTCTCTCGCTCCTACTATCGAGGCGCCGCGGGCGCTATCCTCGTCTACGACCTGACCTCTCACGCATCTTTTCGAAACCTACAACCTTTCCTCAACGACGCCCGAGCCCTTGCTTCGCCGAACCTTAGTCTTATACTCGTGGGCAACAAAGTGGACCTTACAGATACACTCGTCGATACAAGCCTCCCACCTCCGACACCGAATAGCGTTCACTCGAATTCAACTCTAACATCCGGTATGCTCGGCGCCGGAGGTAGCTCTTACACAAGTACAGCCACGACCCGGGATCGAGGAGCATCCATAAGCACAGGAAGTCAACTAAGAGCGACTGTTGCGCCAGAGGGTAGAGAAGTCACAAGAGCTGAATCCAGCCGATGGGCCAGCACGGCAGGAATATCAGTAGTAACCGAGGCGAGTGCATTCAACGGCGAAGGCGTGGACGAGATCTTCGAACGATTAGCAAGAATAATTCTCACAAAGATCGAGCTTGGTGAGATTGACCCCGACGACCCTGCAAGCGGGATTCAGTACGGCGACAGCGGTGGATGGAACACAGCTAGTGACGGCGGCAGTATTAAGAGTTCCATGACAGGCGCCACTGTAGACGATGTTCACAACGGACTCAGGCGAAGGCGGAAGAAGAACAGAACACAAAACTGGGGACTACGAGAGTGGGAAGAAGTGTTTACACTGAGCAGTCGAAGGAGAGGAGGTGGCTGTTGTTGAAAGTCTAAGCTGTCTGGTTATATGCTTAGTCCGGTAGTGTTTTTGGGAATATCGTTTCGTGGGACATTCGTTTAGGAGCGCGTTGGCGTTTGGCATAGATGTCAGGGTGCGCAAAGGTTGATAGGAGTTCTTTGGTTGTGTAGGTTTGACCTACTTGTGTCTAAGTCTGTATGTAGTCATGACAATGATTGGTTGCGATTACGGGCTGGGCCTCATCTCTCTACGTTACATGAAATATCCCATGATCTTGACCTTAGTACGCTTCTCGTACCGAGACTCTGATGACAGCACCAAGATACTGCTTGGCACAAGTACAAAAGTCAACAAAGATACATTGGCGCTGAAGAGGAGTCTTCGGATACGAATCCTCGTATACGATCAATAGGATTCACATGCATATTTTGCACAAATCGCCGATGCTTGTTGCATCTGCAAGCTGTACGTTGAAAGCATTCAACGTCATTAACCCGGATTTACCACCAATTGAGGGGCCCATCGGATGAGCGTCCCGTTGGAGCGGAAGTGGGTGTTCGTCTGCTGTGTACCGTGTTATTGCCAAATCCACCACTGAGAGAGCGAACTATGACAATTCAATGCTTGTGTTACCAGGATCGTCAATTGATGGGGGTTTGGGGGTTTTCTTGCATCGCGGGGTCAATGGGCCGTTCTTGCACCTACCGGTTAAACTCATCGTTCCTTCCATACCCAAGGCATCATGGTAACATCATTCCTCCTTCTCCCTTCTTCAAGACTAACACCTTTCATCAGAAGTTGAATCATCTTGAAAGCTCTCATAGCGCGCCGCGAATAGCTTCAAGCTCCAGGATGGCTCCCCGCACTGTCACGCCAGTCAACAAGAACTGGCAGTTCAAACAGGAAAAGGAAGACGACGAGTGTTATCTCCCTGTCGCTCAATTCCCGACCAACGTTCATCTCGATCTGTTGCATCACAAAAAGATTCCTGATCCATACATCGGGAAGAACGAGCTGCAGGTTCAATGGATCGGAGAGACTGTCTGGGTCTACAAGACCACATTTTCTAGCCCCAAAGTTGGTGATGGCGAGAAGGCAGTCTTGGCCTTTGATGGACTCGACACTTTTGCTACAGTTGAACTGAATGGTGAGAAGATTCTTGAGACGGAAAACATGTTTATTCCGGAGCGTGTGGATGTCACGAAACATCTCAAGAAAGATGGTGAGAATGAACTTCGAATCACTTTCGATGCTGCCTATCT
Source organism: Fusarium camptoceras (assembly GCA_004367475.1). Classification (NCBI taxonomy): domain Eukaryota; kingdom Fungi; phylum Ascomycota; class Sordariomycetes; order Hypocreales; family Nectriaceae; genus Fusarium; species Fusarium camptoceras. Next base: position 717,367 of record QGED01000006.1, read on the forward strand.
TAGAGGCTGGAAGTTGACTGAAGAACACCCTGATCATAAATACATCGTTTGGAATGGAGACGGCTCGAGACTGCCTGTTCGAAAGGCACAATATCACTGGGTAGGCTAGTCTCCGTCAATGTGTCGTCTTGCAACTGACCATCTATAGGGCTGGGACTGGGGCCCTGCTATGCTCACATGCGGTCCTTGGAGACCTGTAAATCTCGAGGTCTATGAATCTCGCATCGCTGATCTGAACTCCGAATTTGTAGTGGAAGAGTCGCTCAAAACAGCAAAGGTCACTGTTCATACAGCAGTCGAAGGGAAAGCATCAAAAGTACGCTTCGATGTCTCTCTGGGTGGAAAGGGGGTTGCGTCCGAAACCGCAAAGGTAAAGGACGAGCATGCAACTACCACATTCCACATTCAGGATCCCGCTCTATGGTATCCAATCAGATATGGAAAACAACCACTGTATACCATAAAAGCGACTCTTCTTAATGGAGACGATGAAATCGATTCAAGCGCCAAAAGGATCGGCCTCCGAAAACTTGAGCTCGTCGAACGAGAGCTTGACGGACAGCCTGGCACCAGCTTCTTCTTCCGAGTCAACAACATCCCAATTTTCTGTGGCGGCAGTAACTGGATTCCAGCAGATAATTTCATCCCTCGAATTTCGAAAGAGAGATATCGAGACTGGGTCAAGCTTGTTGCTGATGGCAATCAGTTCATGCTTCGAGTTTGGGGCGGTGGTATCTACGAAGAAGACGTTTTCTACGATGCTTGTGATGAACTTGGCATTCTTGTTTGGCAGGATTTCATGTTCGCTTGTGGAAACTACCCTGCCTGGCCTGAATATCTCAAGTCTGTTGACAGAGAGGCTCGAGAGAACATCAAGCGACTGCGTCACCATCCCTCAATTGTCCTTTGGGCAGGAAACAATGAGGATTACCAAGTTCGCGAGTCAGAGAACCTCACTTATGACTTTGATGACCACGACCCAGAAAGCTGGTTGAAGACTGACTTCCCAGCAAGATACATCTACGAGAAGGTCCTCCCAGAAGCCTGTAAGGATCTACATACCAATGCTATCTACCACATTGCCAGTCCATGGGGTGGAAAGCTCACCAGTGATCCCACAATCGGAGATATCCACCAGTGGAATGTTTGGCATGGCTCCCAGCAAAAGTACCAAGACTTCGACAAGCTTGTCGGCCGCTTTGTTTCTGAATTTGGTATGGAAGGTTTTCCCAGCATCAAGACCATCGATGCGTACCTTCCAAAGGGCAAGGACGACCCTGAGCGGTTTGCAAGCTCGTCCACCATTGACTTCCACAACAAAGCGGATGGACAGTTGCGTCGATTGGGTCTCTACATGGCAGAAAACTTCCGGTTCACCATCGATCCATTGGAGGACTATGTCTACTACAGTCAGCTCCTGCAAGCTGAAGCGTTGGCCTCGGCCTATAGACTCTGGAAGCGGCAATGGCAGGGACCCAAGAAGGAGTACTGCAGTGGTGTCCTAGTGTGGCAGACCAACGACTGCTGGCCTGTTACGTCGTGGGCTGTCTGTGATTACTATCTCCGACCCAAGCACTCATACTACACCATTAAGCGAGAGATGGCGCCCGTCACTATCGGAATGACGCGCCGTGAACACAAGCACCCTAAGAACAAGTACACCAGAGTCGGCATCGATACCAAGACTCAAGTCGAGATTTGGGGAAGTAACCTCAATTTGAAAGACGTGACCGTGGACTGTGTAGTCAAGGCTTGGGATGTCGAGACTGGGAAGGAAACCTACTCTCAAACGGTGGCTTCGGAGTTTGTTCTTCAAAGCAACCGCTCAACGGAGATCAAGACTTTGGATGTACCAGTTGGGAAGCCTGATGCTGATCTTGAAGCAAAGACTGTCGTCGCTGCATATCTGTACCAAGATGGCAAGCAGATTGCACGATATGTCAACTGGCCTGAACCACTAAAGTACTTACACTTCCAGAAGCCAAAGAGCCTCAAAGTCGAGATTGACGAATCTTCAAAGACTGCCGAGATTAGTGCCGAGGTTCCTATCAAAGGTCTGGCCCTGGAGTGTGAGAATGATGAGGTCAGGTTCGAGGACAATCTGATTGATATCGTTCCTGGGGAGGTTGTCAAGTTTGGTGTTCATGGTGCGAAGAAGGACACTTCCATCAAGACGCAGTATCTGGGTATGCAGGTTCATTCTTAGATGGGAAATGCCATCTACTAGTCGCGATGTATGTTAATAGGAGATGGGCTTAAGTATCAAACCCACTCTGGTGACACTAGAACCGCGCAAATCTTTGCTTGAAGTGACTTCTGACACCGTAGCTAATTTCCTGAGTTTTTGAATGGTCTGCTTGTCCAGTTAAGATGCTTATGTAGACGGACGGGTACCCGGACAGGTAGGCTTAGCCAAGATACCGGGAGTTGCTACGCACAGATGCCCGTTCAGCAGTACTTACACGGGTACCCGTGCAAGTAGTGACTTCCATTGATCTTCCAAGATTCCGCACTATTATAGCCCTTAACCTTCTCACGTCACCTCGCGTTGAGACAAGACGACATAGTATATGTGAGTTCTGGGTGAAAGGTGGAGATTTTTCGATTTCTGAAGTAGGGTCGGCCAATACTGTCATAGAGAGCTATCAAGGGGGGTCGTTGTAGAGAATGTCGTCACCTATAGACTGGTAGTCATTAGCTTAGCATGCCCCTGGATGCTCGAACGAAAAACGATATGTGTAGGCCTCTCTCGAGGGAAAGGATTATTGTGTAAATGGTGTATACGATGCGTCTTTTACTCACTTGTTCTGTGAGGATGGTCGGGTCTTGTCTTCGAGGACAGGATGTGTGTCTTCGTGGAAGAGGGGTATCGAAAGGGTCAACGTAATCACGAGAGATAAGGGGTAGGAATTTAACTGGTAGTTCTCGAGAGGTTTCCCAAGGATGGTCGATCTGAAAGTTCAACAGCAAAGATTTATACCGGATATGTGTACGTTTCAGCAAATGTAGAATCAGTCAGACACATATACTCCTTTGAACAGGAGGTTCAATTAAGGTTGTATATGACAAAGCGTACATGTTGATACAGCGTAGGAACCAACAATCGATATCTGAAGCTGACACTCACGTCCTTTGCGATAGCGGGTGCCTGATCCCACGATATGGAACCAATAGGGGGCAGTACAATATGCAGCGAGATGCCACCAGTGTCAGCCAACAGTCTTACGCTCGGCAGTCAAGATGACTAGAACTACGGCTAGGAGTTATAAATATGGAGGCTTAGAAACTGGTTGTCTTCAAACACCACGAGTGCCACCAGTAGTGTTAGGACAGATTTCCTTAGTTGTAAGTGAGGTTTATGCTGTGTAATGGGGACGTATTGATTGATCACCTAGGGGGGATTCCTTGCGTGCAGTAAGATAACCAATGACGGCTTCCAGTCTTCTGTTTGTGATAGTGTTAGCATGTCTGCTACATTCATCTTTAGTAGTAGTCAACGAGAAGTAGTATAAGACTAGAGAACGGCAACTCTAGGCCGCATTTGGCAGAGGTGACATTGTTGATGACTTTCTGCCATTATGTACCAGTTCTGAGCAGCTCCTTACCTTCCTCATCCGAAGCAGTTGGGTCAAACTATGATTGTTTCCCTATCGTGTCCATTGAATCAGAGGAAAAGGGGAAATCAAGATGAAAGTCACATCGTACTGAAGAGACATGTTAGGATTACCAATGATCCTCTTCAATGATGTGCTTTGGCCGCGAGCCTCCTTCCTGGAAAGGCAACCGTCAAATCCAAGTTTACAGAGCGTTCGCTACAAAACAACTGCCAGGTTCGATCTTGTGCAATAGCATAAGATCCAATGGGATCATGGCCGAGCGCTTGAGCCGCTGGTATTATGTTGATCTGAACACCGCTGGCGCCGTCCTGATATCTCTCGAGAAGAGGAAGGTAACAGATGCTAGCCCTCGTCAGCGGTGGGAGTGGAAGCAAAAGGTCAAGCCAAAAGGAGGTATTCTAGGAATAACATGCATAAACACTTGCCGGAAGATCATATCTTGAGGGTGTTGACCGAACACCCTTTCACTCACTTCGAGGGCAATCTGGAAGTTTAGAACTCTCTGGAGTGAGATAATTGGGTGCAACACTTACCGCTAGGGTTGCACCTTGAGGCACACTCAGGTCATGGTTGCTAGATATCGCAGAAGGGTCATTTCCGCCCAATCGCTGTTTTCACGGTACCAAGACCATTGTTTTCGTATCTTTGTGAGATGTAGAAATGGGAAACATGTATCCGTGAGTCGTGCAGTGCATCGCAGAGATGCTATTCGTGCTGAGGACTTGCGCAAGATATGATCCTTATCGCGACACTGCAGTTGTATCTCGGTCTCGGGCTAAAGTGACCAGCTAGGAAGGAGCTGAAGATGTTGACGTCGCAAGGACTTTTGTTATTAAGGCCCTGAGCTGCAAGATCTTAGGCAATGGCGACATGCTTCAGTTCGAATGGAAGCCACAAGGGTTCTCGGGGTACAGCATGCGGCATGCCACATCGATGATCTCATCCAAAACAAGAGGGACCCTATAATATGTTCGGACTATTCTTGTTAAGGTGAATACTACCCTCTCCCGCGATATTAGGTTGGGAGTCATGAGTCGGGCAGTGACTAACTAGTCAAGGGTCATAAGAGCAAGGGTGCAACCTGATGACGGAGAGTTTTTTTGGAGCGGCGTTACAAAAGACTTGGTAGCAGCTTCAACTCGACCGGTTGCAAGATCAAGCTCAGCTCTCGGTTCTGTTCCTGAGCCTTGCTATGGTAGCAACATCACTGACCCCTCATCAACAGGATTCAGGCGGGCCGTGGTGATCGTGCGGCACGGACCCGGGAGAATAGCCCGACACGTCGACAAGCTTAACATTGTAGACGCTGGGAAGATGTAGCAAACGCTAAAGGCAAGCAACCGATGATAGTCTGTACGTAGCAGCCAATCGCTGACTGTGTTGGGATATCTGGTGCGGCCAGGGGACCCGGGAGGATTGCGGTTGCCGTCTCGCTTGAGATGAGACAAAGTTAGACCGAAAAGACGTTAGAAACATGTAAGCATTCTTGGAAATGGCGTGCGACTGGTTGTCTAGTGTTTTCCACGAATAGCCTTGAGCATAATACCCGCGGAATTTAGGTATTGCTTGATATGGCAATGCAAAAGGATCTTGGCGCTCGATAAGCTAATGCAGCGCATTGTAAACGGTATATCATCTGGAGGAAGATGCTGTCGCTGAGCACTTTTGTTCGGTGCTGATAAGGATGGATGGGTTGATTGATGGAGTAAACGAATGCTGCGCTGTATGCAGGTTTGAGAGACAAGGGTCATGAGATCCATGAGATGGATGGGAAGGTGGGGTCCGTTTGATTCTGAGGTTGGTCTTATTTGGTGAAAGCCAGGTTTGGAAGGATGGATTTATGACGCAGGAGGAGAAGGCACTGAGTGCTTACAGCGCCTACCTTAATTGTGAAAACTTCCGTGTCTAGGTCTAGCACCAGGTCTATAAGCAAGGATCCTGATGTTGTCTTACGGCAGGTGAGGTGGGCAGGCAATGCCGCAGTGAATCCAAGTAGGTACAGTACCTGAAAGAGTCGTGTAAGTTAAACTTTTTGGGGTACGCCTTCCCCCTCGGCCACTAAATCTTATCCCTAAGGGGCCAAGCATCTTAGAGGACATTTCTTCTATTACCCACGTGCCAAGCAAGTGGGTTATCGCTCTTGCCAATAATTTAACTGGTTAGATGAACGCCACGATTAACCCCACTCAATGCCCCGCCTGTAGGTAATTATTCCCGACACATTCATCTTCAACTCCACTCGACTTACAACTATCATCCATCATCCATAGGCGAACAAAACCGATGGAATTTAGATTACGACAACTTCAATGCAGGGATATCATACTCCACACTCTAATCGCTTAGAACTACCGTGATGTTCTCATCAGAGCCTCGTTGCGTCAGAAAGTCTCAGTTCAGATCGTCTTTTGCTCCGAGTACAGTACCCGTATATCACTTCCAACCCCTCACATCGAATGAGAATCGTACTGCCCTCCTTCATATCCCTTGATCACCTCAAGTGGAATCACATGTGGGCTGAGTAAGGCATGCAAGAATATAGCTTAGCCTTACCATCCTAGCCAGCTCAGCCTCGACGTGAGAGCATCCGAAACAATGCCTTGAACTGCAAAGTCAGTGGCGGCAACGACGCGCACCAAGACGGCCAAAGTGCCTCGAAAAGGAAGTTGGCAGGATGCTCAACATTGTGATTCTTAATTCGGCAATTGTAGAGCTTAAAGGGTGAGACCCTTCGCGGCTCTTGCTGTAGGTAACGGTATGTTATCAAGACGATTCGTCTAGCCTGGCTTGGCCATGTTGGAGTTGTGGGGGAGTATTGTTTCCTTATTGGGCAGTTCACTAACTTCTCACAGATATTCTCTACCAGTCCTTCCATTCATTGATCATAAACGCTGAACCTGTGTTGTGCATCTTGTACGGGACGATCCCTGACTCCGAGTGGCTTTATTCCGACCCCTGTCTCCAATCCTCAAGACACGACGGCATCTATCTGCCTTCCACCTCGGCCAACTTCACGAATCAAGTTTCCAGTCTTTTTGATACTAACAGTCACTATCTATACAGAGCCGTCAGAGCCTAGTGGCTAGCTATATGTCACTTTAATGAGAGCTTCCTAGCGGATCGCACAGTCCCTCTGTTAGTGTAATGTCGATCATAATTGATCCCAGCGAGAACAGACCAAGCAACCACCTCCACGTCCAATCTTGCAAAGTCATTTGAGAGAGATTTCGTCCAGTCTGTTGTCCCGTGTCGTCACATGCCAATGGACCCTGTTAAACCTTGAGTATCGTCGCTGGATGTATCAAACGATGTGTCCTGCACATTAGAACAGCTCTGTTATTGTCTCCAATGCTTTATCATCACGGCATCCGCTCTGATGAGAGGTTCCATGCATGCAGGTCGTGCTTGAGACCCGGTCTAGCGACCAGCTTCTTGCATTCCTCGAGGACTTTTGCATCGTTCGCCATCCTGCGTTGCCTCCCAGGCCCCATGCCGTCTCGATACACCACATATCGCCTTCCTTTTTCCGTTGGATCCTGCCAAAGACAACGATGGGACACTGTGTGAAGCATTCGCTCTCGTCCGCAAAAGGAAGTTGATGAATTTCATCCCTTCGATTGTGCCTTGGATGCAGCATATCTGAGGATAGAGGCAAGATAGTTGCAGTCATGATGGATCTCGATGCTAATATCACTGAAGGCGAAGCCGTGCACCAAGGTGGATCGACAACTATATAAGCTCCCATGATCTCCCTCCTTCGATTGACTATCCTCATCATCCTCATCCTCATCAAAACTTCAAATCCTACACTTACCTCTGCCTCTGTCTTTCCACAATGGTTAACTTCAAGAACCTCGCCGTCGCTGCGACCAGCCTTCTCGGCCTCGCCAACGCTGCTCCTACTGCCAAGGTTGACTCCACTGAGGTCATCCCCGGCAAGTACATCGTCACCCTCAAGTCTGATATCGCTGCCGCTGAGGTTGAGAGCCATCTTAGCTGGGTCGGAGATGTTCACAAGCGTGGACTGAACGAGCGTGCTGAGAAGGGTGTTGAGCGCACCTACAAGGGCAAGTATGGCTTCCAAGGCTACGCTGGTTCTTTCGACAAGAAGACTATCGATGAGATCAAGAAGAGCGCTGATGTAAGCAACCCTGTCTCTTTTTATTCTGCGCCATACTGACAGCAACACAGGTCGCCGAGGTCGAGCAGGACCGTGTCTGGACCATCAACTTTGTCGATGAGGCCGAGGAAGATGTTTCTCTCTCCAAGCGTGCCTTGACCAGTCAGACTGGCGCTCCCTGGGGACTCGGAACGGTCTCTCACCGAGAAAGGGGATCTACCACCTACATCTACGATACCAATGCTGGCCAAGGCACTTACGCCTATGTCGTTGACACCGGTATTCGGGCTACTCACAACGACTTCGAGGGCCGTGCCCAGGCTGTCTACACTGCCTTCAGCGGCCAGAACGCCGATACCAACGGTCACGGAACTCACGTTGCTGGCACCATTGCTGGAAAGACCTACGGTGTCGCTAAGAAGGCCACCATCCAGGCTGTCAAGGTCTTCCAGGGCAGCTCTTCCAGCACTTCCATCATCCTCGCTGGCTTCAACTGGGCTGCCAACGATATCATCTCCAAGAGCCGAACCAGAGTCTCCGTCGTCAGCATGTCTCTTGGTGGTGGTTACTCTGCTGCTTTTAACAACGCTGTCGAGTCTGCTTCCCGCTCCGGTATCATCTCCACCATTGCTGCCGGTAACGAGGGTCAGAACGCCGCCAACGTTTCTCCTGCTTCTGCTCCTAGCGCTATCACTGTCGGTGCTATTGACAGCAACTGGGCCATTGCCTCCTACTCCAACTGGGGCCCCGTCCTCGACATCTTCGGCCCCGGCTCTAACGTTCTCTCCGCCTGGTACACCAGCAACACCGCCTCCAACAGCATCAGCGGTACCTCCATGGCTACTCCCCACATTGCTGGTCTTGCTCTCTACGGTATCTCTGTCGAGGGTGTCTCTGGAGTCGCTGGTGTTACCAACTGGCTCACTTCCACTGCCACCTCTGGCAAGATCACCGGCAACCTCCGCGGCTCCCCCAACCTGATTGGTAACAACGGCAACAGCCAGCAGTAAGTGCCTACCAGGTATGCAAAAGAGACAAGAATGTCCTCGATTGCGAAGAAGGAGAAGGAGAAAGATTTGGACAAGAGTTCCACTCTTGTGATGATGATGAGTATGAGAACAAGGATGTGAAGGAACGGGATCGGAAACTTCGATTCAAGCCACCCTGCTTACAAGGGAAATTGTACATACAACCGTACATATCATGTTGCGCAATTTGAGATGACGATCGTTTATCATAAATCATAAGACTTGTGTATTGTGAATGCTGGGCTTTGGCAATCTCGGATGTGACACAGTGTCGTGGCTATCTATCAAGACTAAGTAGCGAATACGACTTAACCCAGTATCATGTTACATTATAAGTCGTTGGTCGTCGTTCCCACATAAACTGCCAAAACCCTGTCGACCTTCTTCATATTGTCACTCGTGCGGTATTATTGGTTATTTTATTTACACCTCGAATCTTCATATCAGTACACTGATTCCTTGAAGTGATATCTTGTAATGGATTATAGAATGTCAAATGCATGTAAACATGCTTGGCTGATCTAGAAAGTGGTGCAGCTGTGTGTGAAGGCATGTCAATTTGTTTTTGTGTAAAGATCAACTTCATGTTGGCAATAGTCGACAACTTGCTTTTTGAACATGCTTCATTTGTGTAACCGCAACGATAAAATCGTTTGCTCCAACAGTCTAACCATTATGTTTAATTCGAGTAAGATGTTTGGAATCTACTTTAACCATCAGAAGTAAACTGTTAGCACAAGTCAACGCGAAAACGATTCTCGTTCTGCTGCTGTAGGGTATATCGTGCCCAGACATGAAGTTTCTGATGTAAGTTGATGGACCAATAGCGATTCAAGCTCGCCAGCACTGGGTGGTTGGGTTGTATGGCCCGCCAACCAGTGGATCTTTTAATTCGGAATAGCTCCACCACCAAAACCCGTCGCGTGAAATTTTCTTTGTGCATCTCTTTCACCTCAACATACCAACAGTCTCTTGAGTAGAGCAACAAGCTTAAACACGCGATCTTTAAGACAAGATCTATTAATGTGTTATTGATTTAAGCAGAGGTTCTTCTCGTGCGATCTTGCTGGTGTTCTTTTGTTTCATCTCATAAAAAACAAAGCGTCGCTTTGTTTTTTCTAAGATAGAACAAGAGAATACCAACAGGAACACACGAAAATAACCTGTGTTGTCGAGTCAAAGGCATTGGGTATTCTATTAGTTTACAATCATTTTCCGCAGCGTTCTTCCTCCAGTCACTCTGTCTCCCCACGAGTCCTCCCTCACGGGAGGGTCTTCCTCTGACGGCACGTTTTGTGTTGTCTTCGCGAAGTAGTCTGAAGGTTGATTTAACGATTGAAAAAGGGAGTTCGTCTCCTTTTTTCGTCGTCGTTGCCAGAAGAACAAGGGCCATCATAGTCCGCGTCCGTCTCGTCTTTGTTGGTCATTTCGGTGGCTAGCATTGTCTCATTCTACACGGGCGAGGCTCCAGGAGCACCGACATTTCTGGTTATGTAGTATGTGATCATGCTTGAATTTACATAATATTAGCAACGTTGCGTGCCGTGTGAATGTATCAAGGTTTCGTCAGAGTGGATTTATGACCGTGAGATCTCGACGACGTCATTGTGTGCTGAATCCGAAGGCCCGATCATGAATTCTTAAGACTTCCAAAGATTACTAGACTACAGCCCAATTACTTCATATCAATACAGCGGATGCAGATAAATAATCGCCATGTTCAAATTAACGAAACCCTCGTCTTCTCGTGTCTATCGGTTCTCGTCATTGCCAATGCGATATCTCACCAACAACTACGCTTCCCAGGCTGGGAAATCACAGTCTACCACCACCAAGACTAAATCCAAGCACAAATATGATAACCTTCCTCTGAGCACGAGCGGTCCTATCAAATGTGCACTCAGTGGTACATCGCTCTTGAATACGCCTTACCTGAACAAAGGCTCTGCCTTTCCTCCGGATGAGCGCCGCACATTCAATCTTACGGGTTTACTGCCCCAGGGTGTTCAGACACTCGATCAGCAGTGTAAGCGTGCCTATGAGCAGTATTCATCTCAACCTGATGATTTGGCCAAGAACACTTTCTTGACTTCACTCAAGGATCAAAATGAGATTCTCTATTACAAGGTAAGCTGCAACAATTATATATCGTGGGATTAGACTAACTGTCTGGTCTAGCTACTTCAGCTTCATCTTGAAGAGATGATGAGCATAGTGTATACACCAACGGAAGGCGATGCTATTCAGAACTACTCCAGGCTATTTCGACGCCCAGAAGGCTGTTACCTCAACATCCAAGACCCTGATCATGTAGAGCAGGACCTTGCACAATGGGGCAACGCAGAAGACATTGACTACATTGTGGTATCTGGTCAGTTGTTCACCTCATCATGAAACCTAAAACAAACAACTAATAGGTCAACAGATGGAGAAGAAATCCTCGGTATTGGCGACCAGGGCGTTGGTGGTATCCTCATTTCCGTCGCCAAACTGGTCCTCACAACGCTCTGCGCAGGTATCCATCCTAACAGAACACTTCCTGTAGTTCTAGACTGTGGTACAGACAACAAGGAACTTCTTGACGATGAGTTATATCTCGGCTTGAAGAAGAACCGTGTGAGAGGCGAAGAATACGCCAAATTTGTGGACAACTTTGTCCAGTCTGCCAGAAAGCTATACCCGAACGCTTATATCCATTTCGAAGACTTTGGTCTTAGCAACGGTAAGCTACACCCATAATGGACTCAACAGTACAGAACTGACATGCATATAGCGAGAAAAATTCTGGAACGCTATCGTCCGGGCTTTGCTTGCTTCAACGATGATGTCCAAGGAACCGGTTGCGTGACTCTCGCTGCCATCATGTCCGGCCTCCAAGCCAGCGACCAGAAGCTCAAGGACTTGCGCATGGTAGTCTTCGGTTCCGGCAGTGCCGGTCTCGGTATCGCAGACCAAGTTCGCGATGCTATCGCCACAGAAGGAAACATGAGCCACGAGGATGCAGCAAAGCAAATCTGGTAGGACCCTTATCAAAACTCATCTAAAAGATAAATACTTACCAGTATTAGGCTGATCGACAAGTCTGGTCTTCTAACCTCTGAAACTGAAGATGCCACTGATTCTCAAAAGATGTACACTAAGGACGTTTCGGAGTGGAAAGACAAGGACACTGATTTGCTGTCCGTCGTCAAGGAAATTCGTCCAAATGTTCTCATCGGCACATCTACCAAAGCCGGAGCGTTCACCGAAGACATCATCCGTACTATGGCCAAGCACCACGAGCGTCCTATTGTCCTCCCACTATCCAACCCAACACGTCTTCACGAGGCCAAGCCTGAAGATATCTTGAAATGGACCGACGGAAAGGCCCTTGTAGCCACTGGCTCACCCTTCCCAGCCGTTAAGGGCCCATGGGGTAAGAATGGCGAAGAAGTCACTATCAATGTCGGCGAGTGCAACAACTCAGTCGTCTTCCCCGGCATCGGTCTCGGCTGCGTCCTCTCCCGCGCCAAGCATCTCACCGATCGCATGCTCGTCGCAGCCGTAGAAGGCGTTTCCTCTCTAAGCCCCATTCTCAAAGACTCGACAGCTCCTCTTTTACCAGACGTGGGTTCAGTGCGGGATGTAAGTGTTCGCATTGCCCGCAATGTAATACAAGCCGCTGTCAAGGATGGCGAGGCTACACAAGAGGGTATCCCTGACAATGAGGACGATCTGGAGGAGTGGATCAAGGAACAGATGTGGGATCCCGAGTACCGGCCCTTGAAGCAGGTTGATCTGGAGAGTGCCACAAGGGAAGCCAGAGGCGAACTGAAAAAGGCCGGCACAGTACATAGAACTGGTCACACATAGATCTACTAGTCTAGGATGGTATATAATATAATGGCTAATCGCTTACTGTTGTACAGCTTACTGTAGCTGCGAGCCCACTTATATGCTGATTTCTACTTGTCAAAGACAGTTTGGTTTCCAATTCAATCCTAGAACTGCATGATAAGAATACCCGTTATTCGAATACACCTGAACCATTTCGAGTTCAGTAGGGTCACATTTACTAGACGCAAACCCGAACGCCCGACCTACCTTGTGGCATAACACATTCATATCTCAATCGTCTTTATATCGTTTAAATGACTCCAGCACGGGCAGCCTCTCCAGCATTGTCTTGCACAAGTTCTTCCATCTTCTTCTTACCCCTTCCGAGACCACCTTCACCAACACCCATGCGACGGGCAACATATCGCTGAGCGACAGTGCCAATAGAGAGGTTGAGAAGCTCCTCGAGCCACTCGGCCACCCACTCTCGGGGATCAACACCACCGCTCTCAATGATATCCCTGATCTCGTCTGGGACGTTAGCGTCCGAGAAGTCGCCTTCCTCGCCAGAATGAGGGGTGAGAGGAGCAGGGGTGTCCAGCCATTGAACCCATCGAGCAGGAATAGACTGGCTGACGGTATAAAACTCGATATCATGGACAGGGTCCAAGATGAATACTGCAAAGCAGATAAGCTCCTCGTCGTCCTCCTGATCCTCAACATCGGAAGATTCCTTCTCCTTTTCTGCTGAAGCAGTACGGGCAAACAGAGTTCCATCAGAATCCACAGCAATTGCCTGGATGGCCAAGAACAGATCGGATGTTCGAACAGGGTTGGTTTCGCTGACATCTTCCGTGGCCTTGAGCTTAGCTGCCTCCACACCACCGTTGGCGGAGAAGTATTCGTTCGCATGCGATTCGGCGTTGGCACGGCAGAGCTTGGTTCCTTCTGGCATTCCATTTATCAAGCCCAACTCGCGAGCAGTGTCGCTTTGTCTCCACCAAGGTCCGTCGTGCCATCCAGCAGAACTATCAGTACTACGTCGAGACTGACTTTCCTGCCCACGCTGGATAACCAAGAGATCACCACCTTCAACCTGTGCCATCACATGGCCAAACACGTTATGAACCAGAGGGTCGAGGGATGGGTAGCCGACAATATCGTGGGTGATGTGAATAATGAGACGCTCGTGGGAGCTAATAGGAGGCGCAAGAGTATGGAGGATGTTGGTAAATGTAGGGAGAGCGCGGTGTCGGAGTTCGTCACCTGAAATCTCAATTAGTTTAGAGCCATGATTGATCTTCGTTGTGCATACCGTAGTTTCGTAAGGTGTTAACGTCCAGTCCTCTAATTCCCTTGACCTGCTCCGCCCACTTCTTGGCCTCCTCATTTTGCTGAATCTGGGTGACAGCGGCCTCAGCTTGCTTCATGGCAGCACTGGCCGTGGACAGAATGCCACCCCACCATCCCCCACCAGAGGCCTGGGGAGTAGTATCCTGCTGGACAGGCTCAGCTATTGGCTTCTTTTCATTCTCAAGAAGTTCTGAGCTCGTAGCGCTCGGCGTAAAGGTGGCTTTCAAACTGCGTGCACTGTCTGTTGATTTGCGGGGGTCGCCGGCAGGAGGTGTCGCTGTGGAACGGCGGGTAGCATCCTTGATTCGAGGGGTATGAGGTCGTGAAGGCTGCTCGGCCAGCTCTGATTCGAGGTCGGCTAGAATGTCCTGGTCGGCAATTGCCTTAGATGCGGCAGAAGTAGGCTTGGTCTTGGTGGTCTTCTTGGGCTTCTTTTCAAGGTCAAGACCAGAGAAGAGCTCGTCGACATCGTCGCCAGCGGTGGGCTTGGTCTTTTTTGACGCCATGGTTACAAATGTTGTCTACCAAAGTGGACAAAACCGTGTCGATTCGTAAATGGTTCTGGGGCTATTGAAGGTTTTCGTGGTGATGGTTTATCGAAGGCGGGGGTTAAAGAAGGTTGTCTGGCGCAGATAGGTGAAGAAATCTAAGGAGATGGTTGGAGCTCCGGGACAGCTGCAAGGGTCCATGGACGCCAGGAAGACAGGAACATCTAACACGTGCGGTTTCCAAGCGGATAGCCACAGTTACATCACCAGGATATGGAGAAATAAGTTACAGCACAAGATCATCTTCAATCAATCAGTGCCTAATATTAGTTCAATAAATTTGGTAACGACAGTACCTACCTATTAATGATATCATTACGTTCCTTAGAAACCTCCTATTTTGAGTGTATTAAGATACAATGACTGATGTGCTGAAACATGTACTTTATGGCTACCCACCAAGGACGCATGACTCTGCGTGTTGGAAGCCTCACCTGGAACTCAGCCCAAGTACTCAGAAAGTACAGTCATTGGCTCACCTGCGACTTACACAGCCAAACAGCCACTAACACGCAGTGATTTACAGCAGACGACAATGTCATGCTCATTCCCGAGTTGTACTAGCGTCTTGTAGTTCCGCAGCATATGTGGTTTCTAATTGGCCTGGGCGAACCCCGGAGAAGGGGTTGCTGGGGATGATACGTACCAGTGGTTTCCCAAGTCCCTGAGCCTTGTGAGAGAGTGGCCTTCAGTGGCCAGGATGCCACTAACAGCAAGGCCCCAGGCGGGTCTGGTCTAGCCTTGGCTGGCTTATTCCGACCACGACACCTCGAGAAAATCGACAGAGACCAACATCAGAGCCAAAAGGAGACTGACTGTCTTCATCACTCACCCGCGACTTCAGTCGTATATTGGCAACTCTTGGTTAAACCATCGCATCGCCACAAGATCAAGGGCAGTAGAAGCTGATTAAATCTGTCTACAGTGTTATTAGACGCCTTTGTTTCTTTTTACATTGGCCTCTTTCTCTTTCTTGCGCTTTTGCAAATAGGTACTGTACCTATTGCCGCCAGTTCCCTGTACTTCAAAATTCTTTCTCTGCCCTGGCTTGTTTCTCTTACTCCATCCGACACGCTCATCTCAATCATTCATATCCACGCACTTTGAGCCTCATCCTCCCTTACCCTTTTCACTGTCACTTGTTGGTCATCAATTTCTGCTCATTCTGCAGATATTTGTTGACCATTTAACACTGCGCACTAAGTTGCCTGTGCCTGTGGACTCACTCGCATGACGCCTCTCGCGGGCCCGGCTGGTCGCTACACGTCCTTGCTGTAACATCCCAGCCTCACCTCAGAGCCTGTCCTGTCCTGTTCTGTCTTGACTGACAATGGACCGCTCGCGCCGGATGCCTCAACGTCGCCGCCCTTTAGGAGCTTCTGCTTCTCCTACCTCTACTTCAGAGGCTTCCTTTGACTTTAACCCAATCACGAGCCCTGTTGTCGCTCAGACTAATACCACGCCTGGTGGTCGCCGCTCTACCAAACCCCTTCAACACGCCTTCACTTTCTCACCTCCAAGTAGTAGTCGTAACTCAAATCCCAAGAGGCGATCCACTACTATGGATAATTTTCCAATGCAAGATGAGGGTGAGCATGGCCCAAAAAAGGGCGGACACAGTCTCCGTAAGCGTGCTCGTGTGGATTACACCTTTGAGCACATTGACGATGATGTCGTTGTCCCCAACTCGACATCTTCAGCACGCGGTAAGAAGCGCAGGTCAGAGATCAATTTTGACCCGGATGACTTTTACAACAACGACTCAAAGAGAAGAGGCGCCTCTATGGGTGCTGATACTCCGTCAAGCCGCCGGAGGAATCCGACACGCAAATCTAGTGATCTGAAAGCATTTCATCAGGCTGCTTTGCAGGATGACGATAACGAAGTCCAAGACACCATCGAAGTCGGTGCATACTACTCCGATGTTGACGACTCAGAGCTCAGAGATGGTGCTGATTCAAATAACTCATCCCCCAAATCCAAAATGTCACCGAAAACCTCACCCCAAAAGTCGCCCCAAAATGAGTCGACCAAAAATGAGTCGACCAAAAATGAGCTACCGGCACCGCAATTTCATAACGGGTTCCAGATTGGACCTTCAACAGAGAATCCCGCCTCAAGTTCTGAAGTCAACCCAGTTCTTTCAGAAAAACCTTATCCTGCTGTGGAACATATAAGCAACTCTATCGAGGAACTTGTATCCCAGCCTGCAGAGCCGCAAGCCGAAAACTTTCCTAACGCGGAACCTGAGCCAGCAACCTTTAATTACCAACAACAACTTTCAACTACATTGGAAGCTGATTATCCATTAACTCCTTTGGAAACGGCGATACCAAGTACAAAATCTGAGCCAGCTGCTAGTGCCACTGCACTGACAGTGCCAGATATCAGCATTAAAGCAGAGGAGGCAGAGCCCGCGGCAGTGTCAGTGTCAGCGCCAGAGTTGACGCCGACAATAGCACAGTTGCCTATTACAGCCGATGAGAACAATCAGAGTGAATCTATTCATTCACCAATTGTTCCCGCATCCCAGCCAGAGCCTGCAAATATCATTAGCGAACTCCCTCCTCCTGAACCTACTTCGCAACTTAATCCAGAACCTGAATCCCTCACCAGCAGCACCACAACTATCACCGAAGAACAAGAAGCACCTCACCAACCAATCGTTGAACAAGTTGAACAAGAACAAATACCTGAGCTACCGGATCAGCTACCGGATCAGCACCAAGAAGACAAAATGGACAAAATGGACATAGATCCTCTTCTGGAGGAAAATGTTCCCCAAGATATCGAAATGACTGATGCCGCTGTCATTGATACTTCAGTCGTGCAAGACAAGGTTTCTACGCCTTCACCTTCACCTACATCCGCATCAGCGCCTGGGCCTGCAGAGTTGCCATCACCATTGCCATCAAATACCATCCCCTCATCACCACCAAAATCAACAGTTAAATCACGGTCGTCATCACCAGCTCAAGAACCCGAACACCTACCTGAGGAAACGACCATTCCCTCTCCAAACGCCGATGCTGATGAAATCCGCATGTCTGTGGAGTTGAGTAACGACCAAACTGAGACTGAGACTGAGAACGTGAACAAAGAAGTTGTTGGGGAGAACAACGAGGACAAAGAACCAGTTGAGCTACCAGTCACTGCAGATGAGCCGCAGGTCCCAGATTCACCTCAAAATCACATCATTCAAGAGGAACCAGCCATTGCTTCGAGTCCGCTCGAACCGAAAGCACCTACTCCCCCTCCCGCTGAGACCATCGAAACCCCAGCATCTTCTGCGCCTTCAGAAACCAAAACTAGTCCACAAAAGCCTGTCGCTCCTCGGGTTCCCCTGGAGTTTATGCCACAACCTACCCCGGTCGGGCGCTGGTCTCATCTTAAACCCTATGTCGAAGGCGAGTTCTCGATGTATCCAGAAAAGAAGGGCAATGAAGATGGCGCAAATGATGATGTGACCCCGGAAGGAAAGGATGGGGATCGAGACGCTGACATGGAGCCTATGGTCGATGATCAAGACGATGCAGGACTCGAAGCCCCGACGCCTGCACTCAACACGCCTACTCGCGGCTCTCCTGTCCTAGACTCAGCAGATCCAACCACCCTTAATTCACCTGCTCCTGCTGGCGAGGATGGTGATGAGGCTGACGAGTCTCAAGAACTGCCAGGCGGCACTCGATACTACAAGTACCGAAAGCTAAGAGACCCCGAAGAGTATGTCTCGGTTCTCGAGAATTATGAAGATATGTCCACTGAAGAGCTTTATGAGCTTCTCGAAGCCATCAATGTCTCTATGGTTCAGTGGCAGGACGAGTGGACCGAGCAAGGCGCAATTGTCGACGACTATGAGAACTCTCTTCGTAGACGAGCGGCTGATTCCAAATATGAAGCTCGTACTCGCAATCTGCACCAACATGGTATCAACTACGAGGAGCCTGAATTCGCCGTCAAGGGCTACAAGTCTCGTGAAAAGGAAGGTCTTACCGAGACTCGGTATCTCCAAGGACAGGACCGCATCATGGCCGCTACTTACGGCTTTGAGTATGATCCTCATCCTTCAAAGATAGGCAAACAAAACCCCGAGACACAACAGGTCGGAGTCATGACTCGCGGTCGATCTTTGCGAAACCAGCCTAGGCAAACTGCCAAGGCCACAGAGGGAGATGAGGTGGTCGGCAAACGCCAACGAAAGCCCGTTCAGCTTTTCGATCCCACGACACAGGATGTCAGCAGGAGCTCGACACCTGTGCCCGCCACTCGAGCCACTGGTCGTCGACGCAAGAATGCCAACGCCGAGGATGAACCGCAGACTAATCTTGCAGTCAGCTTCACCAGCGAGGTTGTCTCGGATGGGGAAGGTCCTAAGACCAGACGCAAGCGTGGCACTCGTAGCAAGAACGCTGTGCAAGAGGAGGAGGCTGTGCCTACACCAGATGCCGAGGAAGCAGTTCAAGAGTCGCCTCAAAAGCCCATTCGCCGGGGCCGTGCCAGACCCGCTGTCAAATACGAGGAGGCAGATCCCAACGAGTTTGTCGACGAAGAACCCCAAGAAGAGGAAGAAGAGGCTATGGAGGAGCCAGAAGAGAAGGAGAAGGAGAAGGAGGAGAAACCAACAGTCCGAAGACATCTCGTTACCCTCAAACTCCCCAGTGGTTACTTCGAGGCCACGCCCGAGATGGAGATTGTCGACAATGGTGATTCGCGCCCGACTACCGCCTGCTCTGAGGAATCTTCTCAGACTGTAGAGTCGTCTTATTCCTTCCGACCTAAACGGCAGAAGCGTTTCCGAGATGATCCTGACGAAGCTGAAGAATCAGGCCAGGCACCACCAAAGAAGAGAGGCAAACGAACAAGCGGCGGTACCACTGTCGCCGAGATTCCATCGACTGCATCAACACCTGCTCCATCTACTGAATCGGCACAGCCCCTCAACAGCCGCAAGATTCAGAAGATCAAGGTCGTCAGGTCTGGTCAGGATACCAAGAATGGAGGCACGCCGCAAGCACAGCCGGCTCCTCTCCCCCCTCCACCACCACCTGCCCCAGCTACCCCTACTCCTACTCCGGTCGATGACAACGATGACACCCCCAAGGACTACAAGTCGATGACCAAGTCCGAAAAGATGTCGGCCTCTATGAAGAGTAAGCTATTTGACTTGTTACTTTACGCTTTCCACAAACTAACACAATGCAGACCGTTGGGCCAATGGCAATATGGCTGGAGCTGTTGAAAAGCGCAAGGCAACCCTGGCAGCGAAGAAGGCTGCCCAAGCGGCAGCCGAACAAAGAACGGGTGTCGTCGCTCCTAAGCCCAAGGGCAAGACTCCTATGAAGAGAGACTCTACCCTCAAGATGCAGATGGCACCAGAGCAGCCTCAGATGCCACTACAGCAGCAGCAGCAGCCGCCGCCGCCGCCACATATGCTTCACCAACAACCACCTCCTATGCACCCTCACCAACATCAACACCATCCTCATCAATATCCCGTTCATCATCAACACCCCCAACACCATCATCAGCACCCTCCTCCTCACCCAGCTCACATGCAGCAGATGCATCACCCTCAGCATATGCCTCCTCATCCTCCACCGCCGCCGCCGCCGCCACATCAGCCTGGAAACCCTCCTCCTTTCATGCATGGCCATGGTCAACATCCTAACCACGGTCACGGTCACGGGATGCCAGGGATGGGATATCACTATTAGAGCTTGCCGTTCACTGCTGAGACGGTGTGATCATGTCTACAAAGAAAATTACAATCAACAAAAAATCATTTGTCAAGTCGGTGGCCCTCAGCCCACTGACTCGATATCATCCTCACGAACTACCAAGAGACAAGCGCGGTTTCTTACCCAGTACATACAGCCGCTCTGTATACTACGAATATCAAGAGAGGTTTATTTTGGATTTTGCTTCTCTTTTACGCTGTTTCTCTTGTACACTAGATGCGAACAAAAAAAATCCTTTCGTTGTGCGTTTCTCGAATTGTTTATCTGCTTATTTCTTAATGTTGTTCACCACATATATATATGCATCAGGGGAGGCTTTGCATAATCGTTCGGCATCATACATCGGCGAATGCCTCAGACTTGGGAGGCTAAGCGTGGAAAAGAAAATGGGGTAGCAAGCGTACCTAAAAGAAGACTTAATGTTCATGTTATACATATCAAAGCGCCTTGATGTTTAATGCTGTGAATTTTTGTGGCATGATTAATTGTTAGAGTTCTATTATACCAAATTTTCTCAGTGACAAAGACAGAGACAAAGGAGGAAGGAAAAAAAACATTGCATGTGTATGTTGTGATTGGGTACAGCTGATACATGAACCTTGGTTATATCGATGAGTTTGGGCTAAGATGTCATTCCAACTGCTGGCAACACCAAGCACAATACTTAGGACATGGAATGACAAAGACGACAATCAACACAAGAAACATACAAACAGTCATATAAACTTCTACAAAACTACTGCAAATTTTCATCCGAAATAGTGATACGCCTGTCAACTCAACTATCTCTCTATGCACAAGCACCGGCTGTCTGCTTGGGGTTGGAAGACAACATCCAAGTTTTAAGCAGATCATTACCACAGGGTAGATGCAATCAATACAGTATGGACGCTGCACATTCTGCTCTAGAGTGCCAGGCATGAATGCAGACGCAAACACTTGCAAAAGCAAGACACATGTCTACTCAAGCAACTAGCAATTATACGAACGTTCACATCACATCAAAATCACAAGGTCAACGGCGGGGAGAGTTGCACATATTTGAACCGAAAAACATCACACAACGCCTTGGGAGAATCGTTTTGAAGTGACTTTTGTTTTGTCCTTGATGTGAATGCCTGGTATGTGAATCATCCTTACACGCCGCAACCGAAATGCAAGAGCCTTGTGCCAAATCCAGCGACTTTAAAAGTAGTAGATAAAAAGAACATTCCCCTGATTTTAACCCTTCCCTTTGACCCAGGGCAGATGAAAAAAGAATAGGAGTCTCGGGGAAGGAGGGGACAATGTTTCTTTACCGCGCTCTATCTGATCGCATTCGGGACAGAAACCCAACCACCACGCACCGCACGCCCTTTTATCTTTCCTTGATTGATTTCCTTTCGCAAGCAAGCACCTTACATGACGACACCGGAGTTGGAGGCGATACGCTGGGAAGTGTTAGCGGTTGATTCGATGAGACGTTAAGAGATAACTTACGGGCCACAACTCAGCAGCCTCCTTACCGACGGGGCCGGTAATGGCAGAGCCCTTCATCTCACCCTTAGGGTTGACGATCTGTAACACATGTTAGTCATCCATCTGCCAATTCTTTTTACATGTGGACCATAACGTACAACACCGGCGTTGTCCTCGAAGTACAGGAAGACACCGTCGAATCGCTTCCAGGGCTTGGACTGTCGGACGATAACGGCGGGGTGGACCTTCTTTCGGAGCTCAGGCTTTCCCTTCTTGACGGTGGCCATGACCATGTCACCGACACCACCAGCGGGCAATCGGTTCAGGCGAGCACCAATACCCTTGACGGAGATGATGTAGAGGTTTCGGGCACCGGAGTTGTCGGCGCAGTTCATGACGGCACCGCTGGAGAGGGAGTCAGTTTGCTGGATCGGATGAGTGATGGGTGGGAGAATTCGTACACAGGGAGACCCAGGGTCATCTTGAGCTTGCCACCAGGGGCACCACGCCTGTGGAAAGCATGTCAGTATTTCTGTTGTCTTGAGATCTTGTTCTTGATCTCGCGCTCTCGTTTTCGCTTGGTGTCGAATTTTTCTCTGCCAAAATTTGTCGGGTAGACGAAGGTGTTCGGCGGGTGGATGTGTGCCAAGCTGCTGGCTTCGAGATCGAATGTGAAAAAAATTCAAGACATGATGCCTTGAATACCGTCGTCATCAGTCGAGACAGCGATACCGTATTCTCGCTGCCGCAGTCGTTGTTCGTTGTGTGCGTCGACACAAAATTCGTCTCGACGTTCCCCGCCAAACCACCACCTCATTTATTCCAGCTCTTTTTTGCGCATGACGACCGATCAAAAGTTGGCAGAGACGAGAAGATATCCAGAGCGAGAACGAGAGAACGAGATCTATTATCAATCCGCAAAGGAGAAGACTTACGAGATCTTGGCCATTGTGTCTGAAGGGTTAGTGCGGCGTTACTTCGTGAAGATGTCGTGTCGTGCCGGGCTCGAGGATCAAGATCAAACAGTCTTTCGAAATTATTTTGATTTTCGTGGGGAGAAACCCTAGACGAGGAAGGTGGGATCCAATGCACGTGACTAGAGCTGCTCCTGCCGCAAAAGTCAGAATGAGGGTCTAGCAGAAAGGGCCAATCAGGGCTCACCTTGAATTACACTGAGAAGAATGAGGAACAATAAAGAGGCGAAGTTTTTAATGGGTGTTTCAAACTATCGATACATATTGAGAATTTCATTCATTCCAGCTCTCGCTATTTGCAGAATCATTATAATTGCTTAATGCTCAACTGGCTGCTGTGCTGTCGACCTGCCAAAATTCATACTGTCTGACCTCCGACGCTATTCCCGGTGGAACCCTCACAGCAAGAGCCAGCCCCAGCGAACCACACAACCACCTCAAACTCGACCCAATCAAGCCCACCAAAATCAGGTTCTACCACACATTCCAAGAAAAGTTTTGCTAGATATTCCGAATTTTCAACTCGCTGTTCAACAAAAAAGGGCTTGATCACCCGGCAAAGCACGCCCGGTTAGCTCAATCGGTAGAGCGTGAGACTCTTACGAGTACGCGATCTCAAGGTTGCGGGTTCGACCCCCGCATCGGGCTGTTCCTATACTATATCATGATTGAGAAGTGCTATCTTTTTTTTTGTTCTCTGTTCCAAGATCTTTCTACTTCTTTTTCTGTTGTCTTGTCTCTTGTTTGGATACCATGCACTAGACCAGCATGGGGCGAGAAGGTAATACTCGTTACTTCTTTGTTGCCAGGACATAATAAGAAGATGTAGAGATAGGTTGCTGGAGTTGAAATTATTGTGACAGTTGTGTGCGTATCAATGTCTAGAGTTGTCAGAGTCTACCCTAGAACAGATGATCAATACTTGGTTCTCAAGCCAGCAGGCTAGAATAACATCTAAATGTGTACTTGGATTCAAAATAAAAACTACATCGCTTTCATCTCGTCTTGAGGAGTGCAGCCCTTCATGTAGTACAGACGTATGTCATACCCGGCGGAACCTACACACCCGTCCGACAATTCGGCTCCGATCTTCACCCCACCGCATCGTGAAACGGGCCTCGGCTCCCCGTTCCCAACACCTCACATGCCCATCTCAGCTCGAGCCTTACTCCGCATTAACTGGCCATGTCATAGACGTCTCAATGTCTCTGTTATTTCGTGCCTTCAGGCGCTCTTTGTCGCGACAACCTCTTCATAGATGTAATTTTATTCCCAAGCCATATCTGCCTCCCATGTATTTCCGAGAAGAGTCAACATCGGCAAATAAACCTCCGCCTCCAGTACCGCGGCCTAGTTCATCGGTACTTCTTGTTTCACCGTCCAATGAGGTTCTGCTGCTTCACCGCGTACATACGTCTTCTTCGTTTGCCTCTGCGCATGTCTTTCCTGGTGGGAACTTAGACCCTTATCATGATGGCGAAATTCCAGATGAGAACTCGCCAGAGAGACATCAGGATGGACTGGCGTATAGAGTAGGCGCAATTCGTGAGACGTTTGAAGAAACAGGAATCTTGTTAGCCAGGAAGGATAACGAGCTCATAAATCTGGACGTGAAGGATAGAGATGCCGCGAGGAAGATGATCCATGGGAATCAAGTCAAGTTCTTGGATTGGCTAAAGTCAGTAGGCGCTGAACCAGACTTGGGTAAGATGAACCATCTTGAAATAGAGCGAAGTGTTACTGACGAAACGTCTAGATGGCCTCATTCCTTTCACACGTTGGGTAACACCAGCTGCCAACAATAAGCGCTTCACAACACAGATGTATCTATACATGCTCCCACAATCACGAGATGATATGCCATCCGAGATGCTCATCCCAACACCAGACAATGGCGTCGAACACACAGCTGCGCTCTTCGCACCAGCACAATCCTTCCTCTCCCGCGCCTCCACCAATAGCATCATTCTCTTCCCACCACAGCACTTCCTCCTAACACTAGTATCCAAGATCCTTTCAGAAGGCGCAGAACCACTACAAGTTACAGAACAGCGAGAGAAGCTACTATCTTTCCTGGAGCAGGTACCTACGGCAGAAACGAAGAAAGGCCAGGAGCACAAGTCAGCCATGATTCCCTGGGGCGATAAAGTCATGAGCCCGCATAATCTGTTTATAAGGAAACAGGACAAGAGAATTGTGCTAGGTCTGGATAAGCCAGGGCCGGAGCTTAGAGACTCGGATAGAGGAGGTGACTGGGAACGTGTGGTTCTTGTCAATTTTGGTAAAGGCGGGCCGACGAATGTCGAAGTTAGGAGGCGAGAGGATGTATTAGAAGAGGAGAGAAAGAGCAAATCTCAGGAAGAAAGACTATGACGTAGAACTAGACAAGGTGTGGCTTTGATGATCGAACACATTGGAATGAATAAAGATAAAGCAGTTCATGAAATAGTCTTCAAAGCATCTAGACCTGGTAAGGATACAAATACACGTCTGAAGCAGGTAACATCGTAGTGATTTGAGAAAGAAGATTATCTGGATTCATAGTCTCACATATCATAATCAAACGGGTATCAATTCATATAGGCTTTTTCACCCCCAATACACTCCATTTATAGTTCTCCAAACTAACAAAAGTCTTGGTTAACTCACCATCTTTTTTGGTGGTGGATCATCTATCTACATACCACGAACATTTTGGCTCCAGTGGTGCCAATTAAAGTCCTCTCCCAACATGTCTATATCATCCATACCTGCTGCTGTAGTCTGATCAAAATTCGAGTTCATGGCCGGGTAGCCACCCGTCCAGAGATATGGCGCTTGGTTCTCGTCTTTGGGTAGTTGCATTGACTGGGGGTTGAACTGTTGACCCATGTCTAATGCTTGTGTCTGTGGTATTTGGGCAGCCGTAGTCATTGGCGTTGCTTCAGTATTCATGGCTTTCATTTGGGCTGCGCCAACATCGTTTAATGGCCAGAAGCCTGTCATGTTGAAGTTGGTGCCTTGTGCCATCATGTCGTTCATAAAGTTCATCGTCGTGTCAGAAAGATCAAAGGTTGCTGGAATATCGTTGACTGAAGGGGTCCGAGGGCGAGATGGAATTTGTGGTTGTGGTTGCAGCATATCTGGTAGTGCCACAGGGCTGAGTTCAGCCGGTGTAGAAATCGGTACGTTGCTTCCATCAGAGCGTACTAAATTCATCCATTTCTCTCTGACCTCGTCCATCTTGTTGACGGTCAAATCAGTCTCCTGTCCGAATCGAACTTGGTATCGCGGGTTTGTCCTCTCTTCAAATTCCAACCGACGAGCTTCTTCGGGGTTGCCGCGAAGTCGAATAATCTCTGCTGCACGATGTCTTTGTGCCCTCATATACAGCTTCCTTATAGGCATCACAACAGATGTATTGTCGCCAGATCGCCAAAGCTGGGCTGGACGATCTTCATATCCATTGATCGCTTCCCACCCGCGCTCCACGAGAGGGGTCCACGGCCGGCGACAACTGGCTATGAGGAAGTAGGCCATGGCAGACCAGTTGGTGTAGGTTTTGAACAACCACCTAAACTGCTTACACCTTGTATCATTGTTCAAGATGTGATTGTATTCGGCAATCTCGATTGCCGCCATATAGGCACGCTCTCTCGCTTCATCTGAAAGTGCACCCTCACCATCGGAGCCTGGAAAGAGGACCGGCTGGTATATGACCAGAGTCATCTTAGCCATGATGATGCGAGCGATCGAGGCAGCCATCCAATATAATGGATCGGTATCAATTGTGACATGCTTCAGAAATTTGTGCTCAACCTTCCGATAGACGTCAATGAGCATGCGTTCTCTTTCAGCAAGAGTAGTATTCTCGAAAGGCATGCCTTTGGGACAGAAAGACATTGATGCGGATGATAGGCGAACAAGGCGTCTGCCAAAACCTGCAATCTCAAAACGAACAATCGCCACCGCGCAATCAGAGTGGCCTTCTCTAGGTTCGGGGGCTTCTGTCGAATCAGGTTTAATGTCGGCATCGTTGATGTTGCTTGGCATTTGTGTATCAAAGTTGAAGTCTTGAATAATGAGGTCAGTGCCCAACTCGTCCGCGGATCTGAGATCTAATAAGAGTAGTGACCACCATAGACGTCTTCGCATCTCTGTTTCAAAAGGACTTAGGCCAAAATGTGACCCATCCCGGTGTAGCCCCATACCCTGAGCGAGATGGGCTATCAAGCCGGTCAAAGACCAACAGAAGCGGCTTCCATCGTGGCCTTTAACTACAAGAAGGAAGATGAGCAAAGCTTGCATGATCGGGGTGTCCAGCGAGTTGAGGAAGTTGGCTTTAGCGAGAGCCTGCTCGACCGCGAAACGGTATTGCACAAGGATATCCTCTTTGGTGACACCAAGGTTGGCGCGAACCTGAGTTCAAAAAGTCAGTATTTCTTGTCACCGTACACACAGGATTTCACGTACCTCGTCAGGATCTAATGACGTGATTGCAGCATAGTATATTGCCCAGACCAGGGCTTCGTTGCCAGGAGAGAGCTGCTTATGGTCCCTTCTAGCATCTCGAAAAATAGGCTCCATGGTTGGGATATGCAGCACTTTAAGCAATGGCTCCACATTCTCCTGGTATACAGACCACAGGAATGGGATAACTGAAGGGACAGGCCAGTATTTGTCCAAATCCACCTCGGTGGAGCGATAGCCAAAGATGAATGCGTTGTGGTTCGCTGATAGCACAACTGCAGGTGAACTATCTGGGGTTTCTTCTATGTCAGATTCGTCAAAGTCTTCATCAGTGAGCCGTTGCGTCTCTTCTCTTATGGAGTCAAGCTGGTTTACAAGTTAGCCAAAAACTTTTACATTTCCAATACAAACCAACCTCATCATTAAGCTTTGCCCAGAGACCATGGCTGACATATTTTCGACTTCCACTGGTATCGTTGTCGTTCAGAACCAATCGGCCAAATTTCTTATGCATCCCCTTGCGCGTGCTCTCGCTCTGGTCGCTAGTAGCGTCGCTTCCCCGCGGGCTTCCGCCAGTCATTGTCGCATTGCCTTGCTGAGAAGATGCATTTGACAAGTGTCGTTGAGTATTATGCGCTGATGTCTCAAAGGAATGTTGAGCTGAATGTACTTCGGGTGAGCTGGCTGAGGATTGACCTTTGCCCCCTGACTCGACCTCGATCTGTCCGCTCAATTCTTCTACGATACCCTCCAATTTTCTTAATCTCTTCATCAACTCTATCTCACGCTGGCTTGAGTTTTTAGGTGGCGCATTGGGATCCTTCCGGCGCGGCTGCCGTGGTGCTCTCCCAGGGGCGGGAAAGACGCATGGAATCTGTGCTCGACGACAGTTGGAACACGGCATCTGCTTGTCGCAACGAACTTTCCGACGGCGACAGGTTACGCATGATCGCGGGTTCAGGGCGGGGGTATTGCTTCCGGGTTGCTGGATCGGGCTCGTGTGGGCTTCGGGCCCTGTCGTCTGATAGACAGTAACGTTGCCTTGGAAAGAATTCGGTTGGACGTGGAAGGAGGAAACATCTTGTTGGACGTTGGTGTTGGATGCAGGCGACGTTGTGGACTGTTGCGCAGAGCCAAGCCCCTCAGACATGACTCCATTATTGAAGCCGAACCCGAGGGATAGACCATCCATATAGTTGGACATTACTGTGTTACGTTGACCGAAGGCGCGCGATAATGACGATAATTTGAGTTACGGCAGTAAGAATGCAATGCGTGGGGTTGGTCAGATGGTAGACCAGACCAGACCAGACCAGACCAAAGGATGGACAGAGGAATTCTTCGCAGACTCGGTGGGCTAGATTGCTCTGGAATGAAGAGAATGCGGGCGTGGCGAGGCCATCAACGACCAGGTGCGGTAACGCAGGCGAAACCTCGACTGTCAGGACTGACTGTCGCGACGCCAGAAGAGGCTGAAAAGGCTGTAGCTGTGAAACATAAGACGTTGGCTGGAGAGAGAAAGACTGGACTCTGGGTCTGGGTCTGGGTCTAGCTAGGTCTGTGTCTGTCTGGGTACCTGAGGAGTCGACGAATGCGTTGCTTGACAGCCAGAATGATTGGGAGAATGAGTTAGTTGGTGGGGAGTTATTAGTGTAGGTAGTCTAGGTTGTAACTGTAACGTAGGTCGTATTGACGATCCCCGGGGTGCCTGCCCTGCCTTGGCACCGGCGCCAGTCAATAAACGACCCGAGCTGACAGACGGGCAGTGACAGTCAATATCGTGGTGGTACAGTAGGGTCACTAAAATGCCGGGGAGTTTTTTGTCGTCTATCGTAGGGCCATAGGGCAGAATACGTTAGAGTATGTACTGTACAGTGACGCTAACCATAAAAACTGTCTCAGGGCCTGCAGAACCTGCCAGAGACTGGGGTTCCTATTTGATGGCTTCATTCTTATGATTATTCATTCATATCGGCCAAGTCAGCACTAACTCCGTGTTTGGTATTAGCACCAGAGACCAGAATCGATTGTTGTCGTCATCAGAGGATCACGTTTTGGTCTGGATAATGCCCGTGCAAAGAACTTGTGCTACCACCTATTCTTCACAATTCTCCAATGCTATCGATAACTATAAACTATAAACTTATGGTTAATTCCGGGTTAACTGTTAACAATAGTCGTGAAATCATTGTCGGTGTCGGGCTCCCGAAGCTTCCGCTTTCTATATCAGTTGCATTTACATCCGCTGTCGACCTGGGTATTCATCCGGAGAGGGGTTCTATGAGGTAGGTCGTCACAACATTCCGTAAAGAGTGCTGAATGAATAATCTCATTATTGGTTCAGATCAACCAATAGTTAAGACGGAAACCGATAATATCGCCGAGCTCAAATTACAGACATGGTCGACACTTTAGACCTTCCATTAAAGCCCTTACGCAATTTGGTCTGCATATTAGTGTGGTTTAAACGCAGATATGTAAGCATGGAAGTTAGGCATTGGTGATCTTCACATGCAAGCGGAGTTCAGGCTATGACAATGACGTCTAATCATGGTCCATTTAAACCCTGAATGTCTAGGCTCATAACCGTCCAAACTTATCAGTATCACAGCCCATACGGCACTTGGCCTCGTGATTATAAACGGGAACAGCATTTCGTTCCATTAGGTGGTGCTCGACATGATCGCCTTACAAAGTATGGGGGTTTGTGACATATCACAAGTCAATTGCCTTGCATTGATCAGCTCTCAGGAAATGAGATCGCCTCCCGCACGTTATGATAGTGGGATTGAAGGTTTAAGGCAACCCAGATAATTGGTATCACTTGACACATCCCGCTAAGTTAGACGAGATGCAACGCCAATTGAAGGATGCGATTGGCAGCCTTCAATGCCGTGGATATGCGGCTTTCTCCTTGACAACGGAATTGAACACATCGAAACTCGTTTGGTGGGTGATAACTGCGATGTGCCTCCGGAGTTCCTTATCTCTCTTGATTAGAGATTGTGTCCTCTCTGGCAGCTGACCAGTTGATGGTGGCATACAACCCAACTAGAATGGCCCTCATCTGTATGAAACAATCCATTGCCTGCTCAGATGTCCTTGTATACCAACATGCCTATCGGTCGTTGGACTGATCGATCTGGGATTATCAAAGACCCCGATATCATCCAACGGTACGGCCCCACTAATACCGGAGCGGAAACACGAATCAGGCCGGATATATTCAACCAAAGAAGCCGCATCGGAGCCGGCGAGTCTACAGCAACAGATATGTGGCTCCTTTTCTCGATGATTTCTTTGTTGGCACTATAATATTGGCTCGGATCATGGTCACAATCTGGTCGCTTTAGCTCCAAGAGCTAACGCACCCACGCAACCCTCTACGTGATACCTGCCAGCATTCCTACCTAACATGAGCTTCAATATTCTGCCACTTTCCCTTCTACAGTCCCGATCCTCGCTCAATGTTGTAGAGCGGGGGTCCAATGTAGTATGGGATCATTGCTCAGCTGCCCTACCTGAATCAAACATCCCACCAGTAAGGGACCGACAAGTAAGAGTCTTATGGCGAGCATGTATGGTAAATAACGGTCTGAGATACTGCTTTCGGTGAAGTTGTGGGCGCCAATTCGGAGGGGAATCGAAGCAGAGCCTCATTCTTGCCACAGCCATTAGATGTGATCAAGGTCGCCTATACAGAATGCCAGTTTGGGATACCCGACTGTAGCATTGCCAAGTAAATAATCCCAGCTGATTCGTTGGCTTAAATGAGGGCCGGCTATTAGTGTGGTGCGTTTTATGCATGTCATGGATGTATGTAAAAGGTTCCCAAGGCTAGTCGGGCCGCTGGCGGGGTTCAAGCGCCGAAGCTTGTGTTGAATTGGAAGCATGACCATCGATAAAGAAAGCAAGAAGCAAGTAAGTTCCCTGGGTTCGATGTGGCTTCCCCACAGATTGAGAGAACGAAGCCAGATCCAGCGAACGGAATTGAAAGGATAGATCCGTGAACGAGGTTTCACCGGTCCATTGTGCCCCACGAGAGACCCCAGAAGCCAGGGAAGTTAGCTGCAGTACTCAAGATGCTTGATGAGCTGTCATGATCTGCTAGAGACATGGACAGTCAATCTTTCCAAGATGTCTGCAACCATTACCCAAGTTAGCAGTAAAGACGCCGATGTACCAACCGCATCCCTTCCCCCGATAAGGGACCCCAGCTGCTATGCGACGACAACGCAGCCATATCATGTATCTCATGTGCCCCAGATTGGCTTTACAGCGGCGCGCAAGCAAGGCTCGCGAGTCGTCATTGGCGCATCACCTGCACCATCATCTGCATCGCGGGTAGACCGATGAGAGAGCTATACCCACATGGCGGCGGTAGACAAAAAATGCAACATCTTCTTTGTCTGATGGTGTAGCATCCATTCTTCCAGTGGAAAAGTAAAGCAAGAGCAGAGCCGCAACAGATGTGTAGTGATATCATTGGTGTCTGGCGGTATAGCTCGTGATCGAAGTGTAAAGGTCGGTCCTCGTGTGTTGTAGCCAGCGGAGATATTCTGGTGGTGAGTGCCACGACCTTGGGATATAAATTACCGACTCTTCCACCCGATACTCTGAGAGTTTTCATCTTCAATCAAGTCGTTCTCATGAGCTCTTCTCCACACACTCAAACACTGCCGGCATTTAGCAAAGCATACCATAACCATTAAAACGCTCAATCTTTCTTGACACAGCATGCCTGACCAGACTCCGTGAGATCTCCCAAATCGTTTTGTTTCTCAACTAATGGTAGCAGCATGGGCACTTGGTTGGATGGAACCGAGTTGACCGACGTTTGGGCAAAACAGGGGTCAACAAACCAGAAACCCGAGAAGAACAAAAAGCCTGAGAAGAAGAAGGACTAGGTCCCAACAAAGGATATGAATTGATACCCGCGCCGGCGCACTTGGACATGAAGGAACCAGAATGTGTATGTGGGATGACGCCTCAGGAAGGTTCTGTCGTTTATAACTGTATTCATTATTATCTTCGTATAAACATGAAGCTCGTTTTTATCTATATGCATAGTGAGTTGACTCATCCAAGTGTCCGCCAAACTCGCCAGAAGGTACGGCAGGGTATCGAACGCCATGTGAGTGTAGATAGCAATACAGAGATGATAAAGTGCCATAGAAAAACGCCGTAGTCGCCATTTGATGGTATCAAAACCGCTTTCGCTCCTTGCCGCGGAGGCTTACTCGTGCCACGCAGCACACACTTTTGGACTCGCACCATTTCTTGACATCGGCAGGATTTACCTCTCCGTCAAAACCGACACGACTGAGCTCGCCCGTATTGAGCCACATTGCAAGATCCTCCAGTACGAGGGGTTCGTAGAGAAGTATCTTTTCGTTCCACGATGGTTCTTGAGGGTCTGTGGTCCGTGGAGCTGACTTGACAGCATTGGTGATATGCTCAAATAGAGCTGCTTCCGCATCGGTAGGTGTTGCTGTGAGGTCGTCCGACTCTATGTCTTTACTGGTTGCAAGAGACAGATCCAGCGGAACCTCAGAGGAGAACGTCGGTCCAACGTTGGTCTGCGGGGAAGATGCGAAGTTGCTCGCCTCATCTTCAGAATCAGGTATTTCTATGACGGACTTTCGTGAAGTTTTGCCACGAGGTGACGTGCTTCGCTTTGATGGCGAGGCTGGTTTACGCTTGGAGGGAGAAGGAGTTCCCGGCGAAGAGTCCAGGCTATCTTTTCGTGGCCGGCCAGGGCCTCGTTTAGAGGGGGAATCAGTACCTGACGTAGAATCAAAGCTGTCCTTTCGTGGTCGGCTGGGACGTCGCTTGGGAGTGACAGGGGGTTGTGCGGAAGGGGGTGGCTCCTGGGGCTCCGAGGCACTGGGGTTGTTCCTTCGTGTCTGTTTTGTAGCCGTTTTGGGACTGCGTGTCATTTTCGAGGAAGTCTTTGGTTTGGCAGTCTTGGGGGTTTTGGACTTGGCGGAAGGTGACTTAGCTGCGGCATGAGCTGTGGTATGAAAGCTTACCTGGCCCATACGAGCCTTGCTCTGCCAGCATTGATCAAGTAAGGAGATCATTGCGCTTCTTCGCTTGATAGGCTTGAAACCGAATTTCTTGATTTCCCTTGCAAGGCGGAGGTCGGTGAAACCCTCGTAATTGGGTCGTGGTGGCTGGGGCGGAAGCTCAGGCAGTTTCTCAGCCTCCCCAGTTAGATTCTTGTCAATAATCTTGTCCTGTGCGGGCACTGCTGGGCCAATATTCGTGCTGACCGAAAGATCGCTGTCGGAAAAATAGGGTGAATCACCCTCAGAGGCAGACATAGCCCTTTCACCAGGCAATGCTGCAGGTTCCGGTAGCTCGACACTATGATCGGGGTCATTGGGAACGTGGCTCTCAATCTCAATAACGCTCTGGTCGGCGCCCATGTTATAACCAAAGGGGTTTGCATCAGCGCCGTCCTCCTGTAGTAGTGTTGTATCCTCTATCAAGTTTATAACCTCTACGTCGAAAAGGTCTCCCTCAGCATCCCGAGCGGCGGCGTTCCAAAGGTTGGTCCGTTGCTGCTGTGGTTCAATGCCATCGCTATGGATAGGTATAGCAAAGTCTATGTCGTCATTCTCGTTTGACTGTCTCAAAGCAGTTTGAAGATCTCTCAAGACTGTTGGGGATTCCTCCCTGGCTAGCTGACTGGAAGTCCCAAAAAGAAAATCTTGATCGGCAACTTGTGCCAAGGCAGCGCCTGGCGACAGCAGAATCGGTTTAGGGGGTACCTTCTTCTTGGGGGCCTTTGTCGTTTTCCGTCGCGGTTTTGCTTTGCCTTTGGCATTGTCTGGCTGCGCATCAGCTGCAGAACCAGTGTCGTTCTTTGTAGTCGGGAAGTGATCCAGTATAGAAGCGCTCGGTTCAGAGTCAGGCTGACTAGGCACCCTGTACGCAGCGGTAGCAAGTTCTGTGATGGTTCTTGGCTTCTTCTTCTTTGGAGGCTTTTTCGTGGGCGACTTCTCAGCTTCTGCGACTGACGAGTTTGCGCCTTTTGTCGCCAATAGTTCAATACGTTTTCGTTTCCTAAGAAAGCTCGAATCTTCGTCCGAGGGAGGGGCAGAGTGAGAAGCTGATTCCGACGGCTCTTTTATACGAGCATAACCCCCGACAAGGTTCTTGAAAATGGGGAGTGGTTGGCCTGCTTCAGAAGAGCCCAACGTCTGGAATGCGGATGAATCTGAGTCAACATTGACAACGGTCTTCTGGGCGGGAGGAGTCCAATCCAATCTCCGTGCAGGTGCTTGTTCCAGATGAAGGGGTTCATTAACATCAATCTGATCAAGCTTCTCGGGGATGTCAGGTTCCTTTGCTGGTGGGAAGTGGCCACTCATAGTGCCAGTCTTCTTCTTTGGCTTTGTCGCCTTGGACTTCACTTTTGTATCGTCCGCACCCTTTCCATCATCATTATCTTTTGAAGATCCAGCCTTGGCCCGTTTCGGGGCAGCTGGCTTTGATGCTTTCGGTTGTCGAGGCTTCCTGGTCCCCTTTCCAGTGATTTTCACTACTACTATATCGTCTTCAGGTTGCTTGAAAGGAGTAGGGTCCCCTGCTATGAAGCCCCCGTCGACAGGAGGCTCATCCGTCGGACCCGCAAGGGTACTTGAGTTGACAACAGTGAGAGATGTTTCGACCAAGGGTATCGCATTAGTCTCTGTCGTCGATCTCGTTGAAGAATACAGATTGCGTGCAGTAGTGAAGCCAGGTGCCTCATTGTGGTTCTGATGCTGACTTGAACCTTTTGCTGCTAGAACGTCCCGTAACGATGGAAGGTCAGGAGATGAAGAATTCACATGAAGTGGTTGGCGATTTCTATCGCTGAGTGGCGACAACCTCGAGGGATCAGGGGATGCCATAGCGCTCAAGATCATGGACCGAGAGCGCAGAGCGCATCTCAGGCCCTTTATTCGTAACAGAATGATGTCGAGGTTGAAAAGGCGTTGAAAATGAGCAACGGCGGGGTCATAATATGAAAACGTATTATTTTGCCTTATTTAAAGTCTTGGGGTCATGACATGGTTCGCCTTGAGGCAAGCAAGGGGTCCCAAAAAAAGACCACGCTAGAACTCGAACACTTGCCTTCGCGAGTACTTTACGCGCTGTCACATGATGGTCTGCACACGTGATTTAGAACGTGACCTGCTCCACAGGGAAAGAGCGACCAGCGCAGTAGGGCAGGAAATTATGACCCACACCACAGACTGGTTGCCAAAAGCACCAAAATTGAAATTGCTCCTTCCTCCCACTTTGCGACGACTTCACCTCCCGCCGACACAACCACTCAAAAACCCAAAACCACCCCCCCTCAAATCAGCCAAAATGGAGAACGACCGCGGCGAGATTGTGGACCTGTAAGACCTCACTTTGGAACATTGGAATAGGATGCGCGATGGGAGAATCATGATACTGATGCAGCATCACCAGTTACGTCCCCCGCAAGTGCAGCGCCACCAACCGCATCATCAAGGCCAAGGATCACGGCTCTGTCCAGATCTCCGTCGCCAAGGTTGACGAGAACGGCCGTGCCATCCAGGGCGAGAACCACGTCTACGCCCTCTGCGGCTTCATCCGAGCTATGGGCGAGAGCGACGACTCCTTCAACCGACTGGCCCAGCGCGACGGCCTCCTCAAGAACGTCTGGAGCGGACAGCGATAAATCAATCAAATTGTGGGAAAAAGTTGATCGACATCTGGTTCTGAGAATCCTCAACAAGGAATTCTGATACGAATGGACCACAGGGTTTTGGGTTCGGGCACGAAGGCAATGGGTGAAAGAAACTAGGGTTGGCTGCATCTAGCAAATCCACTTCGAGGCGTTCGGCTCGATTTTGAGACAACATTACGATATCCCGAATCCGTGTTTGAAGATGTGATGAACTGGTTATAATGCTCCCGATACGGCTGGCGAAGTCTCCTCGGACAGACCTCACAAGTCAACCCATTCCGAGGATTCTGGGGCTACTCTGATGGTCTCCATGCCGCAGATTAACTAGGCTCTGAAAAAGCCGTGGCGCTCAAGTCGTTTGCTATGGTACAGATACGGGTCTAACATGAATTTTCAATTATGTGACTATCTTAAGCATGTGCAGCTGTTTCTTATTTGATATGATTCTCCAAAGTCATTATTACGACTGAAACGTAGATGCCAGTTCAACGCCCATCAGCCAATGCCAACTTCTGGTTGTTTTGATAATAATATATGGTCCTCGGAATGAAAAGGCGCTCAATTCCAGTCATGCTTCATCTACTTCAGCTTTCTTCGGATACAAGTCATGGTAATTAGTCTAGTTCACATCCCCCAGGGAGCTTAGACAACGTGGACCGAGATGGCTGAGCGTTAACAGAAGACCTGTATGTCATCTACCCGTACCATTGATCCAGATAGATAAACAGTCCTCAAGGTATCAGAAGAATCGGCCCCCAAAAGCATAAGAGACGAAATAATTTAGTCATTTTATGCAGGCTTAGATTAGCACTTAGGCTACTTTATCAGGGTAGCCCGAGACTTAGACAATTCTTCTGTTACCCGCCTGACACTCCTCACTCGTCAACCGCAAGTCCCTCTTTATACGCAGTAAGTGCTCGTTCCCGACAGTCCTTGTGTGTGACAATAGGTTGAGGATAGCCATTCTTCTTGGCTTTGGGACCAGCACCTCGACTGTAGGGATCATGAATCGCTTTACCCTCAATGCTCTTCAACTCGGGAACCCACTTGCGGATGTAATCACCCTCGGGATCGAACTTCTCACTTTGTAGCAAGGGGTTGAAGATGCGGAAGTATGGTTGAGGGTCGACACCAACACTGGCACTGAAACCCCAACCGCCATTGTTCGAGGCAAAATCACCATCGACAAGATGCTCCATGAAGTATCTTTCGCCCTTTCGCCTGGCGACAAGTCAATAGGGCAACACAAGAGAGGGGCGCAACGTAGGATAAGTAACTTACCAGTCCAACAAAAGGTCCTTTGCCAGAAACGAAGCAACAATCATGCGGCATCGGTTGTGCATGTAGCCCATGGTATTCATCTGTCGCATGGCTGCATCAACGATTGGGAAACCTGTCCGTCCCTCGCACCATGCCTCAAAATGGTCATTGTCGTATGACCAAGAGATGTTTGAGTATTCCGGTTTGAAAGGTTTATTCATGCTGCTAATGTCAGTAGATGAATGGGTTTCTTTCAGTAAGGTAGTATCTTTTCATACCAAACATACGGCCAGTGTACCAGAACATGCTTATAAAAGTCACGCCAAGCAACTTCGCTGATCCAAGTCTGAATACCGTCGTTACCTCCATTCAGTTTCTTGGTTTTGTTTCTGTCACGCGCGGTTCGCACGCATGTCCTCGCACTAATGGTTCCAGCGGCTAGGTGCACTGATATAGAAGAAGTAGCTGCCTCGGCCGGTATATTCCTCTTCTCGTGATAATTTGCAATTCGCTCTTCACAGAATTTCTCCAGGCGCTTCTTTGCTTCATGCTCTCCACATGGCCACAGTGAGCGTAGACGTTCTTTCTCCTCGTCGCCAAGTCTCTTGCTCTTGGGCGCTTCAGGAATCTCAACGTTGAACAGCTTCTTATAGTCTTTGCGCGCACTGTTTGGGTTCTTCTCGGGTTGTTCGTACAGCTCCAACAGATCGAGGTTCTCGTGGATATGAGCGACCCACGTCTTGAACCAAGGGGTATAAACAGCGTATTGTTTTCCAGCACCGGTATGAAGCTCTCCTGGAGGAACGATACAGGTATCGTGAACAACTTCAAATGCTTTACCATTCTCAGCAAAATCTTTAATCATTGTGGCTTCTCGTCTCAACTCATCAACCTCGTATTCCATGTTGGCATACAGGTGACTTGCACCCCATTCATCCATGAGTTCCAGTATCCGATCTGGAAGATGTTTTCTCTTCTCGACCGTCTCCACGTAGAGTGGGATATCGAGTTTTGCAAGGTCTTCTCTGATGACTGAGAGTGTCCGCAACATAAAATCGATTCGCGCGGGAGATCGTAGATGAGCCTCGTAGTCTTGGGGGCTGATGATGTACATAGCGATCAAGGGAACGCCCGCTTCCTTCGCCTTGTCGCTCGCCAAAGCCAAGGCTCTGTTATCTGATATCCTCAGGTCCATCTTGAACCAATGGACGACTGCTTTCTTGACATCGATACTTTTGCGCTCCTTTGCCGTGACCTCGAGGGCGTCGATCAGAAGCTCGATTGGGCGAGGGATCTGATCATCGTTGTAGGCGCGAGCTCGCGCATTGCTCATTTCTGGTGGGTAGAACTTGCGAATTGCAATCCCGTTCTCCTCTGCTTCATTGGCTTTGTGATGGGGTTGGCGCAAAGCATCTGATGAGCTAGAACGGTTTGTCTTGGACGTCTTCGCCTTCTTAGTAGTACTTGCTGAAGGGGACGAAGACTCGCGCTTGAGTCGCTTGGAAGGCATTGTTGTGAACCTCGCAGAGGACGAAAATATGCTATTTCGATGCGATTGAAATTTCAGTATGAGGGACGATCGGGAATTTACCAAAGACAACGAGCGTATATGCGATCCAAATCGCGACATGGAAAAGTGTGTACGATTTGTAGTTTTGGTCGCATGCGCAGAGATGATTGATCAAGAAAAGGAGAAAATGCGCCAGACTTTCACTGTGTAAATTATCCCCTTGCTTTTCCTACTATAACCCGGTGACGAGTACTAAACAAACACTCGTGGCTGGCTCCTAATAAGGTAGAAAGCGTGGAGCTTCGATTTGAAATACGTCATGACGTCCCTGGCGATCGAAGCTGCCGCAGAACAGATCTGAGATTCATAGATCCTTAGGGGTTTAATGACCGATTCATTCCTCTGATTGGTTACAATTGTGTGTAACCGTCTGGACGGGCCCGTGCTGTCGAAATTGGTTATGGATCCAATGGATAACAGATGGGTGCCCAGCCATGGAGGTGGGTGACAGAAGAATTATCCTCTAAGGCCTAGCCTGTCAGAACAAGGTAATCTAAGTTTCACTACTAAGCTGGCATAAGACAACAAAATTATGTCGTCTCTTATGCTTTCAGTGGACAATCCTTCTGGTAGCCTGGTGGCAGGGCATGTTGCTAAGTTGTACGTGAACAAAGAGAACAAGCCATATCCCAACTGCTGTTTGAATCAAATCCACGAGATTATCTGTTACAACACTGGGTACTTGCATTCTTGTATCAGGACAAGAAACCCCTTTTTTCGGTTTCAGTGGTCGACTCAAGGAGCTTTTAATGTAGCGTTGGCATATTACTTTTATCGTCTCTAGGGTAATTTAAATGCCATACCGGTGCAATTGTCTAGGTTGCCAGCATAAAGGCTATATGATCAATGAAACTATTATTTGAAGAGATGCGTTCCTTCTATATCAGTCGAGTAGGTGCTTCCTGCTTTAGCTGATTACCCAGGCACGGCAGTTGTGATTCACAACTTGCCTGTTATTCGTCTTCTTATTTAAAGCCTTGTGATTGGTTGGACCATTCACAGGCAGGACCAGCAGATCCTCTGATGCCTGCGCGCCTCATCTTACGCGTTTCTAATCACCACTTCAATCCATTACACAACTTCTACAGTACGATATTCCTACAGGAATTTTTATTGAAAAACACACTGCCGTTATTGTCCCTTTACTCAATCAGCCATGCCCCAGACCAAGTCATGGCGGCCACTGCCGCTTCAATCGTCCCCCGATTTGCCTGTGCTCTTAGTGTCTTTTCATACAGAAGCATCTGCCTACACGATTCACATAACCGACATGGCAAATATGTGGGCTGAGACACTTGAACGCAAGGCAATCTGCATGAGAGGCTGGAATGAGAATACCAGCATCGACCCTAGTGATACTCCAGATAACATGGCGAAGTTCCTGGCAAGTATTAGTACCGCTTTAGACTCTTCTCAGCCAGGACACGATGAAACGAGTCTTCGCCTAGACCTTGATACCAGGTCGGAAGCAACAGGCGAGCACGATCTCGCCCTGAACATTGCTTGTGAAATTCCTGGATTCCAGCCACTCAAGTGGCCAATGTATCTGAAGAAGTTACCTGCTATCAACATAGCCACTAACCTGGTACTTCCACTGATTCAAGCACACCATACAAGAAATCTGGAAATTGAATCTCTGTTTCAGAGCTTGGGGCACAAAGATGCGGTTCTTACCAAACTCTTGGACAAACTGGAAGCCATGGGCACGGG
The DNA here is from genome assembly GCA_004367475.1 of Fusarium camptoceras. Taxonomy (NCBI): domain Eukaryota; kingdom Fungi; phylum Ascomycota; class Sordariomycetes; order Hypocreales; family Nectriaceae; genus Fusarium; species Fusarium camptoceras. The sequence continues at coordinate 757,718 of QGED01000006.1, forward strand.
CATGGAACATGTATTCAATGCCTTTTCTGGTAAGAAGAAGATTTCGCGGGCAACGGCAGCCGAAAAGGTGCCTGGCCTCGCGTCTTTCGACCGCCGGAGCTGGAAGAAGGATCTCGAACACAAACGAGAGAATCCAGATAACCCGCAATCCTTAGTAGAAAGTGTTTTTGAGCAAGGAGGACTTGAATTCGAGCCGATGTCGAACAGCGTCGAGTCACCTTTGCTGGATCAATGGTGGAAAGACTTTCAAGGTGTTTCATCTGTTGCACGTCAGAAACAGCCCAAGGCAGCTGTCGCGGACAGTTCATCGGCAGCGAACTACAAGGAAATGTCTGCCGTTAAGGATGGAGATGACGACTTCCAGGTTCAATCCACACCCCCACACCTTACCTCTAAGAGGAAGTCGACCGATGCAAAAGGAACACTGGCCACGGACGATGGCTCTACAGAGGGAGAATCAGTAGGTAGTGTATCACCCGTCCGAAATGCAGGAAAGGTGGACAAGCCAGCCCGCCGTCTGGGTGCACTGGGTCGAAAGAAGCAGTCGACTCCACCTCTTGCCCCTGATCCTGTACCATCTCCGAGCACGTCACTTCCAGTGACTCAGCAGAAAGACGATTCGGAGACAGCATCCGAAGGGGAGGATGAGGAGGACACAGCAGTCTCACCTCTAGCTAAAGACCCGACACCGCCTCCTGTCTCCCCAGCGCGGCCCGCGGCAAAGAAGAGTGGCCTTGGACGTATCGGAGGTGCCAAATCAAAACAGTCGGCTGGAACAAACGCTGCTCCTATTGACCTAGAGGCGACTGAATCCACGGAACCCAGCACAGCGGCAGCCTCCCATCGCCCTCCCAGGAAGTTGGGTGCTATTGGGAGACAGAAGGCCAATGTGGAAGATGCAGCGTCAAATTCTAACGAAGGCGTTCAACGAGGCCGGTCTGCTGCAAAGGATGCCACCCCGGAGCCCAAAGTAAGAGAGACTTCACAGGAGAGGGCTGATAGACGGCGAGAGGAACTCAAAAAGGAACTCGAAAAGAAGGCGGCAGCTGGTCCTGCGAAGAAGAAACGAAGATTTTAGCTTCAATTGTGTTCTTATGGCCAGCCTCACGTTTTGAATTTGTTGTGGTCTCAAGAGAAAGGCAAGAGTCACAAGGTCAGTCCCTTTCACACCAGCGACATTGAAAAGGACAAATGAAGGAGTATCTCGAGTTCAGATTGAGGAATCTATCCAGGTCGAAAATACTGCTGACTCTGCTAGCCACACTGCCACAGCCTCGAAGCCATGTACTTTTGTCACCGGAGCTGCGTGGAAGCAATCAGATTACTTTACCCATTCTCACAAAACTAGCACATTGTACTTAAGCCAGCTATCAATATTTGGCGTTTTCGACTTCAACCAGCGTTCAAGCGGCTTTGATCGAAAGGCATCATTCGTTTCAAATGTGTACACAAGGAAAAACACAATATCTACCCGCCGGTGCAGAACGCCTTCAATGCACCCGCATGTGTTCATGTTGTGAAAGCCGAGCAGGACCAGACTCGTGGAACCACATTCAATGTATAAATTCCAATATTTGCGATTCCACATCAAGCCTTGATTAACTCGGCCAAACCTTTCATTCAATATATGCACACCGGCACCACTGTTCGACTATACATTGACGGCAATTGCACCAGTATCTGAAGAATCGATGCCAAATTAGCACACGCTCCTCAGGCAACAAGATATGCCGATCGTCCGGTTTCTGCCATGAGAATCCTCCTCTGTATTGGTGACCTAGCCTCAGCCCCGAACAGATTTCGACGAGCCTAATCTGCACACTGATGTCCGATACTTGCCGGAAGCCCGCCCCAACAATATCATTGCATGACAGCCAAAACCAGGGCTATCTCCGATAGAACACACTATTGACAGCTCGTCAGGTTGAAGATGATAATCTCCCGAGTTTCCGTGTCTTATGTTCGTGTAAGACAGTGGGGGTCCTGCACACAAATTATTACTAATCGTCCGCTTGGTCTCAGAAACGACACTTATCATTATTAGCTCTGGAATACACTTCCCTATACGGATTGAAGTGGTTCTGGGCAAGTGCTACAGTATTTACAGCAATACGGTTGCGCTTACCCACAAGATAGCAAGGCTCAATGACCAACATTACAACAATCGTACGATTGAGGCTTGATGAGGCGCTCCATAGCGTACAGCTGGACAGGCGCTGAAGACCTTCTTCAGTTTCCAGGACACCATAATATGAAGAACTGCCAGACTTGGTCAAATCGCATCACAGTGGTCTGCTCTCATTGGGTAGACTCTAAAGTATTGTGTTCTAATTGAGGGGCTATCTTGGACGTTGCGACCAGTAGCTACTGGGCCTACGTAGCCCCTATACATCATCTGTCACGCGGCAGTCGCACATAACGGCAATGCATCAAACAGACGAGATGGTGGCACACGCAGCGGACGGTTTCTCGTACTCGAAGGATGGTGGATCCATGTCAGACCGGCTTAGCGCAAATTGCCAAGAAACGCCGCCAGAAGTGTGCTTAGATGCGACCAGTGAAGATGCGTGTAGCATCTGGAGAAGTCCGAAGACCATGTTGGTGTGGCATTACAGAGTCCCCTACAACAAGGGTCTTCTTGCAGGGATCAAGAAATGCGCACACAATGACAATAAGACCCAACGGGCCCGAGTCTGGCTATGGCGACGAGAGTTGCTGCAAAGAGAGAAGAAGAGGGAGAAAAGGGAAAGAAACGCTGGTTGATGCACAGCGATTCAGACGATCGATGGATCGCATCAGGCTGGCTGTAATATCGACAGGGCTGATATGGAGGGTTGGTACTCCGGACCAACTCTTCATAGATCGAGGCCACACCTTATCTCGCATGCGGTTTTACTGTTGCTTGGCTGAAGTGTTTCGGTGAACCAGCCGGCCCAGAAGGATACTCTGAGACACAGACGGGTCGGCGAACTTTCGAGTTAGAACGGCCTACTATCCAAATGAACAATGACTCTGATTATCATCATTACCTCAAAGGGTGGCTTGAAGATCATTGCAATTGACAAATCGTTGTCTTGGAGGCTCGATTAAACCCATGTGTGGGTCAGATGTTGGTTGAGCTCTGTTAAGATCTCAACAAGCCTGGTTGTTGTCGCGATCTGGTAGCGGAATCTGCCCAGATCGTGATTATATCTCGATAGTGGACGAAGTGGATGCCAACGTCCATTAGATCGTACCAGGTACCGGGTTGCGGAACATGAATCCGACCGCCGATGTCGTTTGATCAATGGGATAGAACAAAACAACAGGGGACCATGATCGACAATTAGCCGGTTAGCATCACCCTGGTTGCGCCAGGATAAGTCACGAGTTGCAGCACCTTGTTGGCACTTCGTTTACCTACTTATTGCGCATTGTTGAGACCTTTTTACGTACTGTACTGCTGGCCATTCTGAACCTGCACAAATGATGGGGTACTGTCAGTCATGGTTGATGATTCGCAACTCCCCCGTACCACGCAATCAATAGCAGACCAGGGGCCAGAAGCCTGCCAAATTGGAAGTCGTGCATATCGAGCTACTTCAATTTCGAGCAGCTGGCATATGCCATGTTGGTGACATCAACTAGCTGACCAAAGATAGATCCAATGAAAACTCCTGAGACAGGCGATCATCACCACCTCGCAACCCGAAATTGCATGTTTTATTGGTGGTAGCATGACCGAGAATAGGTCACCGTTGCTTCACAGGGCGCGAAATGATCGGACATTGCTCATTTTGCATGGGATATGGAGATGCTGCGCCGCAGCACTATATGAGAGATCGGGATTCCATCTCACGCTGTAGGGTTGCATCGATACTACTTGGTGCTGACCTTCTACGCAATTTCTCGATGTGAGCAGGGATAATCTTAGACACTCTTCTCTGATCATTTGAGTACTGTGTATTGCGACGCTGGTCGTCTACCATTTGATGAATGAGTCGCGAACTCCGACAAGCCCTTCAGCCCTGAGTTGGTTAAAGGTACATCATCGGTAACGTCAACTGTACAGCTGCAGCAGGCTTTGATCTGCAGTTTAAGCTGTTTCGGGAATCAAGGGAAACCATTCCATGCTACGACAATAATAAGAAGAAGTGTAAATGGTCGAAAGCTTCAGAAGAATCCACTCATACATCCTGGAGGTTAATGTTAATCATGCCCCGCTCACTCAAGATGCTCTTGTTTCAACACACCGTTGGTGGGATCAGTCAGGAAATGCCATGCGATCATCCTTTTCTTGGCTTCTTATTCCCTAGTCGTCGAGCTGCAGAAGACACTAGACAGGCAGACAAGCGCTAGAGTACGTGCTGAACTCGCAGCGCCGCTAACGGTTGATCACAAGCCATAGTTGGTGTAGAACGCCTTCTTCCTATTGTCATTGTTGGCTTCAAAGCTAATCTTGAAAAAGTGGCCCATTTTCTAAACGGTGCAGCATATCGGAGCACACACAAAAACAGAGGCGTTTTGCTTTTTCTGCCTATCGAGCTTTATCCTATCAAGCTGGGTATGCGGAAGAGCTAAGGCTCGGAGGTGTTACGAAGAAAGGAACAGCGGGACTTGGCCTTCTAGAGAAGTTATACCCAAGCACGATGGTCATTACCCGGCCCGTTCCTGGCTGAGTTTAAGGTACTGTAATTGACCTGTCAAAGTGTCAAACGCCCACTGACGATGAGTAGCGCAAAACCAGCGGCCGCTACTTTGAAGTCTAATTCGAAAAAGAAAGATGGAGATCCTTTTCTATTCTATGCCGATCACACCTACATATCGGACAACTGCAAACTCCACATATCCGTCAATCATGCTTTCTCTTTTCTCGTCAGTTTCATCATCAATTCCTCTCGTCTCTTCACAACACACTCCGCACACCGCACAGTGCATATGCATACAACAGTATTGAATCTTGTGTCACAATAGTGACCATATTCTCGGAACCTGTTGGCTCTTCATCACTGAGATCTGAGCCCGCAATTGACAAAAGGTCTCAGCAAAGACAACATCTTGTTTAGTGATAGGCATGCTTGACAGCCCCACACCACCAGCTCCATATCATGGACTGGGCAGGCAAGGGATGGGTTGAAGCAGTGACTACTTCGTTGGCAGCATGTGTGAACATACAGGGAAGAGAGGCAAAGCGCCTCTCTTCATAAAAATCGCTGCCTACAGGGACGCTGAAGAAAAAAGGAAATTCGAAAGAGACTCGGACTCGAAAACAACCTTGTGAGACACATGGTGAGTCCTGACGGCACAGGGAGTACAATTCGGGGTCTGTTTCCACTTAGTCGCTGCTGTATCCGTACTGCAATGGTAAGGCTGGGGTTCGACAGGTGTGGACATGCAGGTAAGGTGTGGCTATTCTATTGAGAGCCTAACGAGCTTCTAATAATACAACCCTCGGCAGACGTTGTATGTACTGGACGTGTTTCTACAGTACAGAACAGTGCTCATCACTATGGATCCTTGGAAGGTGGAATTCCCGCAGCACAGTAGATGGCCTCGACTGCAATGCCCTGCTCCCTTGCGGTCGAGACGGGCCCTGGGACCGATAATCAATTGTCTTTATGATCCTGGCATCCATATCTGCGGCTCGATCCTTCTGCTGACCTTACTAGCAAGTGGAGAATCGGGGAACATCGGTATCCCGCTCTCAGATTTGAAATGTCTGTGTGTTCAGTTCAGGTTCAGCCTAGCATCGAGAGTTATCTCCTCTTCATTTCCATTGATTCTCAAAGATTGCCTTTTCGAGAAAGGAAGCAACGCCAATGTCTGAGCTCCTGGCGATCATACCAAGCCATTCTATTGCCTTCCTAGCCTCATTTGCCTTGCCCTTTCTCTTCTCGTGGCATGCATTCCTCCCCACTTTAAGAGTACATGCTGCTGTTCAGGTTCAACGCGATAAAGTCACATCGTTACAGGGGTCAAGGATGTCATCAATGAGGGGCCCGGATCATTTCCCGTTGGCTCAGCTGTCTTGACCCGACAGATTGGCTACCAATGATAGTGTTGCGTTTCTCAACAATGGTCTCATACCTAGCATTTCCCCACTCGCATCTGCGGATTGTGAGCGATCAATAACAGGGTCAAGTGGGGGGAAGCAAGACATGGCCATCTAGACTCGATGGTACTGTAACCGTACGAGAGCCCAGAGGTAATTGACAAGTCGCAATAGGTGTCTAGATTACTGATTTTCAAGTGGCAGAAGGAGTTTAGAGTTACTGTATTGTATTTTTGTTGGTCTAACAATGCTATGTATCCTTCTATCGGACTGTGTTTATCCCATTTGCGATTTACCATATCCGGCTGTCTTCAGCGTTTTCGGACGAGGTTAAAACAATAAACGGGCGCAAATCAACAATACAACTCAAAAGAGGCCTGATGTTCTTGTTGGTGGTAAGAAATGCGGTGATGATGTGTACTCTTGGTATTGGTACCGCAAGCGGCATGGGGAAATGCACTGGGGGTGGGAAGAAGCGCTTTGTGTGTTGAGGTCATGGATACAAGACGGGAGGGGGGGAATAACAAGCCATTTATGATGGTGATAGATAATAAACAATAACTAGAAGGAAAGACATTAACAGCACACTTTGTGCAGAGGACGTTTCGCTCAACCAATAACAATGATGCCTCTTTGTTACTCCTCGGGGAGCGAAAGATGAAGCGCATCGTCTAGACAAGATACATGAAGCCATCCATAAACAGAGACAAGGAAATGAAAAGGAGAGGGAGTAAAACGGTCACCGTTATGAAGATGAAGACAATGGTGCCCGAACAAAACCCATGTCTCTGTGCCCGCTGTATGAACACAAGGTCCACGTTCCAGGAAGCTGGAAATATGACAGGTGTCGCATGAGGGGGAACCAACATATGACAGGAGTGTCCGACTCGGTCTCACCTGTCGGTCCCGTCAATCCCTCGATATGTCATGACCATGTCATTGCCAAGCCGAGACCAGTTTAGTTTAGCTGCGCAGCAACTGTACTAAATTACTAAGACATCGGTACTGTATGAACTGTGGTCATGTCCAGGTTCAGGCTCAGGCTCAGCCAGCCTCGGCGCTTCGCGCCCAACCCATGACCGCGAGTTCATTCTGGGCTGTGTCTGATCTGGTTCGGATGATATGTGTTCCGTGGGCTTCACCTATCCTTGAGTAGGTAGGTAGGTATTTGTTGGTGCGGTGCTGTGCAGCTGAGATTGAGAATCCCTGTCGTTCCAAACTGCCACCATCTTCATAATCTTAGGCCGTTATGAGAGAAGTCGATTTGCTTTTTCCAGGATCAGTAATGCTCAGTCTCAGCCCCTCATTTCGCCTTTTCTCAGACACGCATTTCCCGCGGTAATGAACCCGGGAGTTCGACTCCTATCGTAGTTTTCTTTATTTTTGTATTTTTTTCTCTTTTCTTTTTTTCTCTCTTCCATGTCTTCCGTTGTCTCTCTTGTGGTACACCGAAATTGGCCATATCAATGACCATGCATTGTGTCAACCACCAAAGGGTGGAGAGAGACTAAGAAGAAGCATCCAGAGGGTTTCAGACGCACTAACGTTCGGAGGATTTCAAGGGCCCAAGCCATTAGATCAGAGCCCCTGGCAGTTCCAGTTGTAGGTTGGGCTAATACCCATGAGGCGTTCATTGACTCCGACGCTAGGGGTATTGTGACCTGGACCGCTGCCTTGATAGACGCCTGTGACGTCTGCCATACTGTACGGATATTCGTACGGAGATGAGCCAAGGTACTGAGTCTGAGTATGAGTGCCACTAGGAGGGAGCGCATACGCGGCAGTGCCATGGGCGGCCACGCTAGGGCTGGAATTGGTTGCATGCGCGTGTATTAGGTTCGGCTCTGGCAGCATGAAACCAAACGCATTCGAGTCGGGTGTCATTGGAGAGTAGTCCTGTTTGACGACCGTTTGTGGCATCCTCTCGATCCGCGGCATCACCACGTCTTCGTACTGCTGATGCGACTGTGATTGATACATTCCCGGCATCGTTGCTTGTCGGATGTGATGAGCTTGAGGGTGGGCCATCATGTGGTGGGACGTTGGTGGCATGTTGGTGTTCGGATTCATGTTCATCTCATGCGGGTAATGATTAGGACCAGGACGTCCGCGTAGACTAAATTTGTTCATCGACGAGTCGAGGGTTCCCTTTCGACTAGACGACATCTTGGCTGTGGGACTGCCGTGTTGGAGACGGTGATCGTATGGATGATGGTGGAGTCTAGTTGTCACGGTTCGGCGTGGCTGCTCCTTGTTCTTACGGTATTTCGTCGTACTCTCAACTCCATTCTTGACAGCCCAATCCTCGAGCATCCATTCTGTTGGCTTTTTAGGTTCGCCGGGCTTGGCAGAGTACAGATCTGCTCCGTTTGACGACGGCTCTGACGACTGCTCGTGCTGTTTGAGCTTCTGTTCTCGTTGTTCCTTGTGTTCTCGTTTGATGAAAGCCTGCATCAGGATCCACTGTCAGCCTTAAAGCACTAAAAAAGAATTGGCCCGTGGGTGTGGGCTTATGCTTATGTCGCAGGCTATACCTGGAATTCGGCAGAGAGTGGAGCGTGTTGAAGGGAGACCCAGGGCGGGAAACTATGGAGAGTGCAGATTGTGACATACCTCATTCATGCTTAGGTTATGACGGATGCTGTTCTGCCATCCTTCGGCATTCTTGCCTGGCCGCCTTTCTGAATGGTCCTTCTTGATGTCCTTGTCAGTGTTCTCACGGAACCACTGGTAGATCTCTTGGAGAGTCATGGCATGGTCTGGAGTGCTCATTAAAGCTCGCCAAAGGAGCTTAGCGTACGGTTCATCAGCCTTGGCGGTCGCTGCCGCGCCTTGAGGTTCCAGGGTTTCGCCGTTCACCTCTGGGCTGGCACGATGCCCTGCTTGGTCTGCTGGAGATTCTGGTTGAGCCTTCATATGGACAGGAGTTCCGAGAAGCTGCTCGTGTGGGGAACTAGTGCACGACAGTGCTCCAGTTGAGGGGCTGGCGATCGTTGCTGGAGAGTAGATTCGTGGCAGACCGTCATGCTCATTCTCGAAACCCGGGCCCATGTAGCCGCTCGTGAGAGGCGTCAGGACCTGAGGGCCTCTGACTGGATATCCGCCAGTTGATGTCGGAGTGCAGACTCGGAGGTTCTTGAATGAGTTCTGCTGGCTTTGAAGCGTCTCCGGCTGAGGCAGAGGAAATTCTGGGGAAGACCACGTTCTTGGTGAAATAGGTGAAGGGTTGTAGCAGCTCATTGGGGCACTGCCGCTGCTTGGAGAGCTCTGGTATGAACAGTTCTCATAGTCATCAGGTCCTGGTGGAGGTGAAGGCCAGGCTGGGTAATGGCTTCGAGGCGGGTTTTGAAAACCTGAAGTCAGGGAGGCGTACGGGTTTGCATCATGACCCAGATGTGACCGCTGTTGCTGCTTCTCCTGGTGTTGTGACAGGGTCGAGCCCAGAAGGAGAGCACCAGTTGATGAAAGATGAGATGGTTCATCTTGAGGACCCGAAGAGAGGGAATAGTATGACTCCATACCTGTGAGTTCTGACGCGCAAGGTGAGTCTTGCCCGTGACTGGGGAGATTATTCGTGTAGCTGGGCTGTTGTCCTTCGCCAGGAAACGGTGAATCCATGGCGGTTGTAGTCAAAGTCAAGGACCGCTGTTTGGAAGGAAGTACAATAAGGTCTCGTGGTCGTTTGATGTTCTCGGGGACAAAGTAGATTTCCAAGTAGTAGGAAGCGAGGAAATAAACTAGACAAGATAAGATGGATGAGGCGGAGTATGTAGAGAGGAGAACGGGGAGATAGCAAAACGTTACAATAGACACAATAGGACAAGGCAAGGCAAAGACGGGGGGGGGAGATTGCAGAGCAGAGATGGCGATATATGATGCCGAAGCAAAGACCTTTGTGCCTCCAGTCCGCTCGTTTGGGGCAGGGCGTAGATTTGCAGTTACAGGGCTGATTTCATGGGCAACGGCTTCGTTTACAAGGCGATCCGTTGATAAACAACTGTCCGTAGACAGATTCAGAAGTCTTGGCTTTCCAGATCCTCCTACACCTCCTTCAATAACCCCCATCGAAAGCCATGTTATGGACATGGAACCCAAGATCGTAGTCAGGACCGGACGGGGTGTATGGGTGTGGGTCGAGACAGGACGACGACGGCCAACAGGCGCCCAGAGAAGCCATTTTCAACTAGGTCTGGGGTCAGTTGCATACATGGAAGGGAAAACGGGCAGGGACACACATATCTCAGACACGCCCCGGGGGGTATAGTGTAGCTCATACATATGGAGCTCCATCGCCGGCAAGCTAACCTCCAGTACTAACATGCATAGGTTTGTATTTGTGTACGGATATGTGTGCGCTTGTACTTTTGTGTGCTGTGCTTTGCTGTGTGCGGCCATCAGATACTCATACAATACAGAAGTCTGAAGGACGTTGGACTGGGACGCGCAAACGAGTTCCCACTGGGATACTCTGCCTCTGTCTTCTCTGACTGAAGTTATAGGGTTTGCATTTCTCAACTGACACTGTCCACGCCAGGAGGTACATGCATATGCATACCCTAGTCTCTCTGAAAGCAGCCTCATCGATTGTATGTATATACACAATACAGCTTGTGGAGTAACCTAACCTTGCAAGGGTGGACAGGACAACAAGTAATTAATTGCGTCCTTAGCAAGGAAAGGTCTCTCCTCCTCCACGGACCAGAACTAAACGTGCAACCCTGTAGATACTAACAAGAAATGTGCCGATGCTCGTTGGACCGGTCCGGAATGACTTGTGTTGCATGCCCCCTTTGCGTATCGTCAAATCTGCCTTTCTCTCCTGTCAAAACGTCCCGGGCTCATCTTGCAAGTCTGGTATCGGAACCGCACCCTCCATAGCATAGCACACGTTACCAAGCCGGCATCAAGTCACTTGACGGTAGCTCAGCCGGCTTGTACACTGGTCAACGGGGCTATCGCGGGACCTATACGTCTCAAACGGCACCTTGCATTTCAAACGATACGAATCGGGACACCAATCTGAATACCAATCATTACACCAATCAAATCGTCGGTCGATGCCCGTCCCGTTTGAATCTCCGTTTTCAATCTCTTGCTGTTGTGAAGTGATATGGAAGCAGCCGGAGAAGCCGCCAGAAGGTTGTTGGAGCTTATAATCATCTCATCACTGCACTGCGGACCGCTGCATCAAAGGAATACATATAGAACAATCTTTCGAAACTTTATCTTGAAGACTATGGATCAGGGAATCATGCTTGAGTTGAGGCAGCTATTCCGACTGGTGGACTGCACCGAGCCTTTCTGTTGTATTGCTGATTGCTCACGATCCGCGCAGATACCCCCTTCAAACAAATCAATATGAACCTGCCCACGACGTTTGGTGCTATCTGTTCGACACAGGGTCCGTGAACGCTTTGCAACTGACAGTCTTCGAGAAGACTTCGCGTGCATATCGCCCAATGACTCCGGTTTGCCTGCCATATCCGTCCAGGTGCGGCAGTCGAAACACTGCTGCTGCATGTTTTGAAGCTCTGCTATCTCGTATTATTGTGTTGATGCTGCAGGAACAATACAACTTCTTAGCTGGTTCGCTTGTCCTCATGCCGCACTGGTAAGATGAAACAGCAGATATGAGGACAAAGCAGGAAGTACTTGCTGTTCACTGTGCCTCAGTCTGATCACCTGCTGAATCATCTCTTGCCTAAATCTCTGCCCAACACCAGCCCTACACTAGTTCCGGCCTGAGGTCCCGAATGAGGATGCTTTTAATAGGTAGTACAGGAATGAGAATCAACATGAGTCGGATAAGCCACACATGCAGGAAGCTATTAACAGCCATGGTGATGCAATCATTATGGAACGGGCGGTCTGTCCAAACCCGTCTGAAAACTTGTTTTGCTTTGCTATCCAGCTTTCAACCGTGATGGATGAGAATGGAAAATCCGAATTGTCACTTTTTGCAGCTATTGATAGCCAGGGTTTGCACAAATAGGCGAGGTCCGGAACAAATCCAATGGCAAGAGAGCGATGAGTAACATACCCGTGTCTATTTCCTGTAATAGATCTAGAATCGTGTGTCAGTATGATAGATCGACCAGGACCAACAGATGTGTGTTTTTGGAGTCATACCTTCTTGAACTGAAAGTGCAGCTGCAAAATACCCTATTGAGTGAGACTGGTTAGTTTTGCATGTTCCTGAGGGTGTAGTGGAGGACATGGCGCTTGCAGGTACGGTGCTTAAAACGGCTGTCATAAACGTGGACCGTTCTAGGTTGCATAAAGTGCATCTCAACCAACGGCCAAGAACGTTACCACAGTATGAGCTCGCAAGGACCAGCACATGGCCAGCCCACCCACGTGAAGCGCAACAAGAAGGGACGAACATACCTTGTCAAAAGAGCTCTTGAAGCCTCGATCTTTCTTGGCGCTGTAATCCCATTCTCGATCGACAATACGAAACGCAATATCCTCGTATGGGGGGCCTGCAATAAACCTGATCAGGCACGTGTCCTCCTCGCCAGCAGCAGCAAACGATTCTCCACGTCTGCGGCCGTGTTCCCGGATGATCTTGAAAGTTGGTGCTTTTGTCTTGTCGATGAGTTCTGGATAGAAAATATTGAACTTGTAGCCCTGGACAACCTTGGGCGGTGGGTTATCGTGATCATAATGGGTCTGGTTATACTTATTCCAGTCGTAGCCCATTTGCACACGGTTAAAATAACGCGGTTTTCGAGGTTTGTACTTGTCTGCCCACTGCGGTTTGGAGGTGGTCACCGCTTCTTCACTCGTAAATATCTCCTCATTCTCGTCAACACCTCTAGCAACCTCGCGATCATACAGTGCTTTGGTGGCCTGGGAGAAGTCCTCATTGTCGGCCTGAGAAAAGCGTTCGGTGCCAGGAGGGGGAGCCTTTCCTGCATGGCTTGAGGATGAAACATATGCCGGCTTCCCCGTTGGATCTGGGGAAGCTGACGCTGCGGCTCCTGACTGCGCGCCGAATGTCACCTTGGGGGCAGAAGTCGCCTGGCCCAACGCCTTTGCCTTGGCCGGGTCACTCTCCTTGAGCTGCTTGACGCGGATCTCCTTGATTGTCTCGTATACCTGGCTTAGCTTGGCACGAGCTTTCCACACTCTCAGGCTTTTGAGCAGCTGTTCCCAATAATCCGTATCGATGTCTTCGTTCGATTGTAATTTATTCTTGATCTGCTTTTCCAAGGCCTCCAACTGGTCATGCGTCTTGGGGGCGAGGATTTTGTCAATGTCGTCTGAAACACTGCTCACAACCCTTCTCTCATGTCCGTGCGGGTCTAATTTTGCCTTCCTGTCTGCGCAGATGGTCTGGAGCGCCCTCCAATATTCGCGGTTGGTGGGATTAGTCTCGAGTACATGATAAGAGGCGATATCAGAGTCAAGCTCGGTGATCTTCTCGCTATTCAACGACGCAATCACGTCTCCAGGAGCAGGGATATCGATCGCCACATCGGCCTCGTCGTCGTCGAATACGTCGCGGTCGGTATCGATGTATCGCAAGTTGAACGCAAGATAGTCGATAGGTTTGGCGCGACCTTCGCGGATGCGAATATCTGCCTTCTTCTTGGACTGCTTCAGTACGAACTTGTCCTCATCGGCGACAAATTGGCGCGACTGCTCGTCTTGGGTCAAGTACTTGGGGTTGACCTTTGAAGCGGTTGGCTTTGTTGGTTTGGTAATTCTGTTGGTAGGGTCGTGTCGGGGGGATGTGACATCTCGACGGTTGGGGGATCTTCGTCCCGCTAGCATTGCCTTGCGCCCAGGATCCATAACGACGACGATGATTGATGATTGATGCTGTGATGGAAGGGAGTCAGGAACCAAATATTGGAGCGCAAAGGAAGCGCCAATCTTATCGATAAAAAGTGGATATCAGAACAGAGATCTTATCAGGAATCCTGCACGTGACGTCACTAACCAGCACCCCATCTTCATACCGAAGTGATAGCTGTAATTAATTAAATGTTTACACAACATTATTTAGATGTTAGCTTTGTATTGAAGTTTTGACCGTTCTTCCATGCTTTTGTGGGTTGATGTTTGAGGTACTTAACGGTTTCTAACGCCATCATTCCATGCAGCCCATTGCACTTACACGGCTGATCGTCCTTGTCGATCAATTTTCACTTACACAATGCTTATAATGTAATTGAGAATAATGTAGATAGAAGCCAGAACAACGAATGGTGTACTAGAATTGGCGAATTAGTCCAGAATCAACTCAGCTGAGAGACAATTTGACTTTATCGATTTACGACTAGCTTACCCTGTATCCTCAACATCAATTGAGGATCAGCTGGACTTGACAAGGCCCAGAACAACATACCGCCATTCGCGCCTGACTATTAAGCATATCGAATAAAGCTCATCGTATGAGAATGAGCTACTTCCCCGGAGTTGCCTACGCGACGGCGTGCCGGCCGCCTTCCCAGCAGGGATCGTTGCGTTTATTTGAGCAAGTTTATTATCGTCTCAAACTCGCTCTCATCCCCGCATAAGCTCAACCCGTTTTAGGACAACTGTGATGCCATGTACGTGCGAACTTTGAGACTTTTCCCGAGTGAAGTCTATGTAGAATATTCATTTTGTGTTTTATATGAGCAGTCGAAGCTTCATATAATAGAGTATTTGAAAGGTGAACAAGTGGGTTGTATAGTGGTATCCACGAATCCATAGAAACTGCTCCGGGAGAGACCCGTCTTCAACCGGGCACCCACCTTGCCCATATTTACACCCACCTCCGAATCTCCGGGGGCGGGGCCGGAATGCTTCCTTGATGAAGATACTAGTGACACCGCAGGAAGTTATCACTGAAAACTGCCTCACGCCAAGCCAATAACTGCATGGTCCTGAGCAGCTTCTAGATCTAGAGTCAATTGAAGGGAGCTAAACTTTAGTTGGACCCTGGAAAAAAAAAAGAATATAGATGCATATAAAGTCGATTGGTGCTCCTGTAATATTTACATTTGTTGTTCCTCATCCTCTACCTGCGTTGATCACCTACCCAATCTTCCACAATGTTCGCCTCCAAGACCCTCCTCGGCCTGGCTACCGTCCAGGCTGTCTCTGCCCACTTCGGTCTTGTCTTCCCTACATGGAGAGATGATACCCTCAGCGAGAAGAACGAGGAAAAATACAGCCAGTGGACCTATCCTTGTATGAAACCCCAAGTCCTGACCTTGCATTGATTCTTACTAACGTACTCCAGGCGCTGGTGTCGACTTCAATAAGAAGAACGTCACTGACTGGCCCCTCAAGGGTGGTTCTCTTACCCTCGACCTCCACCACGACTGGACCTACGTCTTCGTTAACCTCGGTCTCGGCGAGAATACAACCAACTTCAACATCTCCCTTACTCCCGAGTTCCTCAACGCCACCAACCCTGGCACTCTTTTCATCGAAGAGCTTGCTCTGCCCTCAAGCGTCAAGGTCTCGGACGGTGAATTCGCCAGTATCCAGGTCGTGACTGTTGGCGACAGCGGCAGCGCCCTCTACAACTGTGCGGATATCCGATTTAAGGAGAACGCAAAGGGACCCAGCAACAAGACTGGCGATGTTGACTACGTCATGATCAAGCAGCAGGATGGCAATGGCACTGATAGCGCTTCCAACTCTTCATCTTCAGGAGAGTCAGGTGGTGACAATGGCAGTGGAGCAGGTATTTTGGGTGTGAACACGATGGCTTTGACCTCTGTTGTAGGTTTCGCCGCCGCTTTTGCAATGGGATTCAGCCTATAGATAGTATACCCGAAGCGCAGATACATATGTAATGAAACATGATCAATAGCCATGATAGAGCGACTTCCAAAACAACCTAAATTACATCCAAACAAGTACAACTAGCCAATCGTATAATGTGCTGAAATAAATAACAGATATATAATGTCTAAAATCATCAACTGGGTATATCCAATCTTGAGTTGGTTAGTATGGTCCTTTGTAGATATGAGGGTGTATATAGACTTACCCTCCTGCTCATATAAATCCAGCACGTAACACTGAAACATGCGTAAAACCAAACTCCAGTCCAGGAAATCAGAAGGAAAACGTAATTATTTATGCAAAAATCATTTGTAACAGATAATGAACTGCTGCTCCTGCTCGGGCCTCATCCCGCAGCAATAGCAACTTGGTCGACAGCCAACTCTTGCAACACCTTAGCCATGGTGATACGTTGGTTGGGATTGGGGTATAACATCTCCATAACGATCCGCTCGAGTCGATCCTTGGAGTTGAGTTTCTCTCTAGCCTCGAATATCTCTTGGAGCCAATCTCGCATCTGTTTAATGGCTGGCTGGCCATTTCCGTGCTGCTTGTGGGGGGTGTTGGGACTATTCACACCGGCGATTAACCAGTACAGAGGTCGGGGGTGTCTTTGACGAGCACGAGAGTCGGGAAAGGAGATTTTGCGCAACACATAGAGCATGGTGACACCAAGTGCCCAGATGTCAGACGCAGGTCCGCGCTGCTTCCGCCCAATGAATTCCGGGGGAATGTAGTACGGTGTTCCGCCAGTTGTCGGTGAATTAGCGGCCAGTGTTGAAAGTCCAAAGTCACATAGGACAGCGCCTCTCTCTGGCGAGTAGAGGATGTTGGCTGGCTTGATGTCGTTGTGTACCAATTTGCGGCCGTGGATGTAGTTGAGGGCGCCAGCGATATCACCCAGGATCCTGATAGCGTCGTTCCTGTCACCCATAAACTCGTCGTTGGACTTGTTTCTCCAACGAGGTGCTGCAGTAAGGTCCTTGGCGTCGATGTGCTCCATGTAAAGGGACAGAAAGCGCGCATCACCGCCGTAGTAGCGAACGATGGACTTGTGCTGCAGGTCTTCCTGACTCCTGCACTCACGAAGCCACATGTCGGCCTGACGGATGACGGTCCGCTCGTGTAGTAGTGATTTGTCATTCGAGCTGGCAGCGCGTGTCTTTAGTACCTTGACTGTAACGATGTTGTCTGGTACATGGGAGTGTGTAGCGGTGTACACAGCAGATAACGCTGTCGATGCGATGGGCTCCCGCTTGGTAAGCTGGTATTCGTCGAGTTCACAGACACCTGGAATCGCAACCGTGTCGCCCTTTTCACCGTCCAGTAAGGCATGTCCATTCACAGTGGAGAGCTCCTTGCTCTCGCGGCCATTAGGTAGAGAGAAGACCAAGGGATCTGCAGAAGGCCGCAAGAACATAACCACACCATCATCGCCGGGTGTATCCGGGTCTGAGACACGACGTTTCACTCTCTTCTCGTCATACTCCGGAGACAGAGCCCGCTTCCCACTCGAGTTAAGGGGGGTAGTGGCGGTGGTTGAGGTTGGTGGAACATCCTCGGAAATCGTTGGTTGCTTCGGTTGGTATAGCGTTACTGGGCGCTTTTCGAGTACTCGAAAGTCAATTACATCAATGTCTCTAACGGTAATGCGCCATGTTCCAGGCTTCAAAGCCTTGGCTGATCCGGGGTTGATGATGTGAGTAGCGCTGACGGGGGGACTCGACACCGGCGTCGGCGACACACTTGACAGAGAAATCGGCACGTCTGACTTATTCAAGAAGATGACCTTGTC
Organism: Fusarium camptoceras; assembly: GCA_004367475.1. Lineage (NCBI taxonomy): Eukaryota > Fungi > Ascomycota > Sordariomycetes > Hypocreales > Nectriaceae > Fusarium > Fusarium camptoceras. The sequence continues at coordinate 775,336 of QGED01000006.1, forward strand.
ACTGGCAGGATCATAGTATAGCTCACACCATAGAGGAGGTCTCGGAGAGGCATCCTGAGTCTCACCGGGTATACGGACGGAGAATTTGATATCCTTGGAGGTCTGAGTCACAGCTAGCACTTTGTGCTCGGGCTGCTCTGGTGAGGCAACCTCGGCGCGGAGAGCGAGCCACTGGCAACTGTCACTGCCAGGACTCACAGACCGCGAGTTAGGGAAGCTGGCGAGAGGGCGGAAGAGGATACGGATGCCTTGTCTGTGGTGGTGATCCTCAACGTGAAGCTCGTCTAATGAAACAGCTGAAGAGATCGACGTAGGGACCGGCTCCTCAACGCGGACACCCTTGAAGCGAGCGTCAATCTCGGACTGTGAAAACGGCTCGGTACGCTCCTCCGAGATGGCCTCAGAGAGCCCGAGCCTTGGTTCAGCCATGAGTTTGGCTATCTCTGTTCGCCATTTGATGTTGGTAAGCAGCCTGAGCGTAAGATGTAGGGGCCTGGAGGGTGAGGCTAAGAATAAGAAATAAAAAAAAAAGCAATTGAGTACCTGCTATAGATATGAGCCAACCAAACGCTTACGAATGGCAGGCTCAACAGAATGTCTAAAATAAATTGAGTTTGTGCGGTTGCTTCGTGAACGATGAAGCCGCCTAGATTTGTGCAACGAGATGCGATGTTGCGCCAGGCTGAAAATTATAAAAGTCGTTGAAAGTATGAGTAAGAGGGGCTGAGACAGCAATGCAATTGCAATCGGGCAAACTAGGTGCGCTTGTGAGGCGATGCACTCTAAAGGCACAGTACAGTACGACACAAGGCGGACCTAGGCGTAAGGCGAGGGGTTGTGGAAGGGTTTAATAGCAGCTGGGGAAGTGGGCTGTGGCTAAGTAATAGTAGAAGATATGTATGTACTAGATGCAGTAATACCCTGCTCGGTGAGAAGAGATGGATGGATGCCAGATAAATAGGTTGTTAATTAGAGATGGAGATGCAGGAACAGAGACAGCGTTGGACTTTTACAGGACAGGTTTATAGTATGAACGGGGCATATCAGAAGGACAGGACACGCTGGGGGGTTTCTCCTCTAGGAGGGTTGAAAGGACTTTCAGCCCAGGTCAGGTCCAGGACAAGAAGACAGACAGGCCTGCTGATAGCGTCTCAGACTCCACGAGGAACAAGAGAGAATCGGGGTCGAGTCATACTGCAAATGTCGACCAGAGACTGATCCGATGAGCCAAGAATGGAGAAAGAAGTGGTTTCTTTAACTAGAATTAGAAAGAAGCGGGAGCGGGACGAACGGTACGAAGCGAAGCCAACGGCAACGACCAACTTGTGGTGGCAGCCTGGAGTCCCCTCTCTCTGGAACGGGGAGGGAGCTTTTTGGAGTGTGGGTTTCTAGGACTCCATCAAACGGGTAGGGCTGGACTGGACAAGACGAGACAAGGCAGATTCCCAGAAAAGAGGACACGAATGTCACAGCCACAACCTGTCTGAAAGTGTGGCTGTGGAGATCCCATCTCACCTAAGAATAGATGCAATGTATACATACTCACAAATTGTGAATGCAGATACATTTGAGAGTCGACATCCCATGGCATTTTTGGTAACAAGCAGGATTGATCATCTTCTAACGTCAGTAAGCCCTTTGACTGCACGTTGTCAATCGAAAGGCGAGTACAGTAAGAACCACCTGGAAGATGGCAGTTTTACCGGGCATGGACTACTCTTACACTGCTCAGGCGGATCTACTATGACGACACTGAAGCATTTGAAGAGAGGAACAACCCCAGCATGACTGAACTGCTATCGAGATCCGGGGGAAGAACAGGTTATATACAGCAGAGGAGCGATGTTATATAGTAACGTGAGATTGTCACGGTATTTAATGGCAAGACATTATTTTACCAGGTTAGTCAATGTCTCATCGTGAGTTTCGATGAGTGCTGGTGATTCTGTGGATTTTCGCCTCTTTTTGATCCGCGTGACGCAAGTGAACAGGCAACTAGTGGAGATACTCTGTCATGCGGAGAGTTTGTTGTCAGAATGAGTCGGAAAGATTGGTGAAGAATGTCGCGTAATTCAATAAGATTGTTCTTGATCCTCATTGTGACAGATTTACTAACTAATAAGCGGAATTATCTGGTGTTGCTCTTTAGATTTTGTGTGTGCATGGCAGCTTGACAGCCGTTTCTGATGGAATCTCCTGGAACTCCGACGCCGGCTGAGCTCAAACAAATCTGCCGCAAATTTCACAAAGCAACACCACTGGAGGCATCAAAGGGTGTACTGGGCTTAGATCTTAGTGGACGCCATCATGCAGCTAGTCCAAGAGATTGCATAAGCTCGTCCCACTTGCCGCTCTAAAAACGTATTGATTGGCCACTAGTTATGCACGCAAGTCTTATGTTTCCGGCTTTTTGGGGCTGACGACCAATAGAAACTCATATCGTCTTATGCCTCAGGCATCTTGGGCTGCACCCGTGGCCTTTAGGTTGCTGGGGGCCGAGCGCACCCTGAGATATGGGTATGGCTCCTGCCCCCAGAACCTGCTGAATTCTGTTTCTCGTCAAGCCCCGACTCCCAAATACACGATCTTCACCAAAAAACCAAAAAAACAACAACCTAAAATCCCCCGAAGAGCCCTATAAGCAAGTTTTTTACTGCTTTCTTTCAGTGTCATACTTTCTTGATCACTGAAAATCTTTTGAGGAATTTGTCGCGATGGCTATGAAATAGATTCTGCAGCTCCCACGAGCTTTCGACGCGTTACAACCTGGGCACTCTTACTGGACACTCTCTTCTCTAACACGAATACCAAACCACCATAATCCATTCATTACTTCATACCGTGACCTCGACATGGACGATCCAGGCTGGGCTTGGCCCGCCTGGAAATTCGGCATGAAGAGGGATGACCTCTTTACCAACCTTCACGACCAATACAACACCTTTACCTTTAACCTCCAAGACCCCGAAGCCTTCCATCATGACGTTTACGAAATTTCCCGCGATGCCGATACTGTCGACGAGTTCCACCGCTTGATGGCTGAGCGAAAACAACAACGGATCTACGAGTTACACGAATCTCTTGAATCTCTTGCCGTTGAGATTATCGCCAACCCCAAGTTGATGGACTCGGAGCATTGGCAGTATGCTCTTCAACTTTTCCGCACTAAATCTTTTGACTCGATCGTCCGTTATTTTTCAAGCTACCTACCCACCAACTATATCGATCGTCATGATCGCGAGCGTGATAATGACGCTATTTCTATTGCTTCATCCTCCTTCTCCGAGACCAACAGCGTCAAGACCGACAGCACCACGGCCAGCAGTGTCGATGATGCCAATTTCTTTGACGATGAGCCTGTCATGACAAAGACCCCCTTGTCGGTTAATACCGATATTGATATTAGATCAGGGTCCATCGTGCAGGCGCCTCCCTCGCCGCCCCACTCTGAGATTGCTCACTCAGATGAGTTTTCGGCTTCTTCCCCAGCCAGTCTGGAGTCGCACCGATACGCCTCTAACCCCCCATCTCGTTCCATGTCGTTTTCAGGGTCCGAGTCAGGGTCTTTCCGTCCCGACTTACCTCGATCACTCGTTCACGACGACGATGAGACCTCACAGTCTGACGATAATGATAATGCTATCATTTCGGACGAGGATTGTGTAGAGAGCCAGTCGTCACTGGACACCATGGATGAAGGGGAGCAACCTCACGAGTATGAGGACGATCTGGAGGAGGAGGACGAATTTCCTACTGCTCAATTTCCTGAAGATGCTAGCGACGCTTTCGATTTCTGTAACGATACCCCAGAGTCCGATGACACACCAACTCCTCGACAGGAGACTATCGCGTCCTGCTATATTGAGTACAAGTCCATTTCGGCATGGAGAATCCCGTCTCCTCGTCGTTCAACTTCCCCCTCGCCAAAAAGCAACACCTACCGCCGAGACGGCTTTGTCCTGACGGACATACGCCGGAGTCCTGAAGAATCTTTGAGTAAGATTCAGAAACCTATGCACGACAGTCAAAGGAAGCGACCGGTAATTAGGAGAAAGCTGGAATAACGTTTGGGGAGGCAGGGTGCTTTGTATATACTTGAAGCAAGCGATAGATACCTGTATCTTATGACTTTTTAACTGTTTTTCTAAATCATTTCTTGCAACTTTTCACAGGCGACATGATCACTTTGCTATATATATGACCATGATAGAGAGGCTCTGGTGGTCATTTCCAGGTGAGAATGCCCTGCTTTTAGCACACTGACTGAGTACGTTTCCGCGCCTGATGTACCTGCGTGAATCACGGCACGTGGTCATGTGGTTTTGGTGTTGACATGCGACGGTGCAGCATCACGAGGTACATACCGGCACTAGGTACGGTATTCCACGTGGATTAATGACGTATACCAGAAGCTTCTTTCGATATGATTCTTGATGATTGTTGATCAAGATGGAAGGGTACCTTGCATGGTGTTCCTGGCGGCGGCTGTCAGGGACGCCACGCAAAGTTTGCCACGACGATGTTGTAAGTTTGTGTTGGGTAGTATTGTACGGTAGAGTGTAAGTTTAGGGCTGTCCGCGAGCCTGTTTGGTGACGAGTTATGAATAATTGTAAGTTTAAGACGACTTGATACTTTATTCGTTGTGAATATCTTTGAAGAAGACCACTCACACGCAGTGGACGAGGATAAAACTTGGACTTATGTATGATATCTGGTTAAGTATCACGATATACATGGACGATAAGAAGCTTTACAATACTTTGAGATCTCATGGTCCTCGGTCAACTATTATTTATTGCTTTATCCGGAACTTACTCAAGGTAGCTATCAACAGACATGCAAGGCTTGTGTTGCCTCATTTATTCGCAGTATTGTTGTAAGGTTATACAGGCCCCTCAATAAAGGGCAATAAGCGGACATCATAAGTCTTACGTCCATCTTTCAGGTCTCCATTCGGAATGCCGGTATTATACATAGATTAGTGAAATATTTCATTCCCTGGATTATGCAAGGTGAGATATTTATGAAAGTAAGCATCCGAATAGGTTGACATAGCATTTCTTTAATGCTGCAGTTCGTGTTGTTCTTTGGCTGTCACCCCGCATCTGTGACTCGACCTCACCTTAGCAACTACAACTGCAGTCATGGCGTCCAAAAAGACAGCTCCTTACGGGGACTGGGAGTCACCCATATCGGTAGATTCCATTGTATCTAAGACTAGAAGTCTTTCAGCACCACGAGCTAATGTAATTTCTCACACTATTTTTGAGTATGACAGCTACTAACAGACACAGCTCAAATCCGGGAGGGCTTTCTACACTGAGAGTCGTGAGGACAGAAGCACGACTATCGTCGAAGTCCTCAAAGATGGCAGAAGAGAAATCCTTCCTTCTGAGTACAGCGCCAAAAACACCGTCTATGAGTATGGCGGCTCACCTTACGCTGTTTTACCTGATGACCGTATCATCTTTTCCAACAAGGGTGACACCGTTCATATCGTCAACCCTGACACCAAGGAAGTTTCCAAGCTCACTGGCGATCCAAAATTGAGATATTCCAACTTTGAGGCCAATTTGAAGAGTCCTTGGGTGCTGGCTACTCAAGAAGATCATGAGCATGATACTCCTGATGGCGTTCGTAATTACATCGTTGCGATCAATACTGAGACCGCAGAGGTGAAGAGAATTCTTGATACAGCTGACTTCTACTACGAACCATCGTTCAGTCCTGATGGTTCTAAGCTTGTTTGGCTGGAGTGGAACCACCCTGAGTTGCCCTTTGATGCAGCAAGACTGTATACTGCGACGTGGCACAAGGAAGGCTCAATCTCGGATGTTCGCTTGATAGCAGGCAAGGATCGCGAAGGTGTCGCGGAGCCCAGATGGGGGCCTGATGGATCACTATTCTTTGGAAAGGAGATCGGTGAATATCGCCGCTTGTTTCGAATCCTTCCAGGTAGTGATGAGCAACATGAAGTGAAGGTAGATGGCCTCGACAACGCCGAATTTGGTGGACTTCGATGGTTCCAAGGATGGTAAGAGGCCCGGACTTTACAGCTTAGGCTTATACTGATTACCTTTAGTCACACCTACGCACCTTTGTCTGATCGACATCTTGTCGCAGCACCAGTTATCCTCGGCCAAACCAGAGTGATTGTCATTGACATGGAGTCCAACTCTTGGAAGGATATTGGTGACACTGAACGCTTGTCAGAAGTCACTTTAGATGCGGCGGCTCGCTTGAGTGACACTTCAGTTCTTATCATTGGAGCAGGCGAGACTTCTGGCAAGGCCTTGTATAGAATCGACGTCGAAGGAACAAGCCAGATCACTCAACTGCGAAGTTCTACAGACGACGGCTTTCCTACAGATTTCTGCTCTCAGCCTGTCTTAAAATCCATTCGCTCAAAAGGACAACCTCAGCGTGAAATCCATGGGTTCCTCTGGCTGCCGCATAATCCTAACTTCCAGGCACCAGAAGGGGATCTTCCTCCTCTCATTATGACCAGCCACGGCGGACCTACATCTTACACTGGTCCTGGTCTCAATCCCCGAACTCAATATTTTACTTCAAGAGGCTATGCAGTTCTCGCCTTCAATTATAAAGGCTCTTGTGCCCATGGCCAAGCATACCGTAATGCTCTCTGGGGAAATTGGGGACTGGTTGATTCAGACGATGCTGCTGAATTCGCAGACAACCTGACGGAAAGTGGCCAGGTCAAAGCTGGAGGAGTTGGAATTACTGGCGTCAGTGCAGGAGGATACAACACCCTTCGAAGCCTAACTCGTCATGCGAAGACGTTCGCTGGCGGTGTATGTCTCTCTGGAGTAAGCGACATCAAACGCCTGGACGACTCAACCCACAAGCTGGAATCCGATTACACCGACCATTTGGTTCTCGCACCGGGCGTAGACAAAAGCGAGAAAGACAAGATATGCCGTGAGAGAAGCCCCCTGTTCGAAGCTCAAAAAATCACCGCTCCATTACTGCTGTTGCATGGTGGTTCAGACAAAATCACTCCGCTGGACCAAGCTGAAGAGATGGCCAATGCGATCAAGAAGGCAGGCGGCGAGGTTGAGCTTATAGTCGTGCCTGAAGAAGGTCACGGGTTTTCTCAGCCGAAGAATGTGAGCCTTTGGCTGGAGGAGGAAGAGAAGTGGTGGAGGAAGACGTTGCTGTGAGCAGGCGGAGGAGATTCGGTAGATACGGGCCGAGTTCGGGATTGAGAGACAATGTTTCCAGGATCTAAGAGCTACTAGAGGTTCAAAGGTTTCGAGGGTTAGTATTTCGATCAATTCAGTTTAGTCGTTTGTAGACTGCTTTGAATCTTATTCTGACTTATTCTCTGGGCTCTTGATGATGATTCATCAAGTTGGTATCTGACTACCAAACAAGAACACAAGGGCCAAGCTCCAGATTCCACACGAAAACAACTACTTGACAGTAAAACATGAGAAAACGAACACAATGGCTTCATATAATAAGACTATCATCCAATCCAAACACTCAACCCAAGTCATAGTCGTCGGGGCCAGCCTGAGCGGTCTCCAAGCCGCCCACGACCTCCAGCAAGCAGGTGTCCCATGCATTGTACTTGAAGGTCGAAACAGAGTCGGCGACAGCTTCAAAAATAGTCTTAGATCTGCGCAATATCCAAGGATCTGGGTTGGCCCTGCTCAACATCCGCGTACGTGGAATCTTATAAACTATCTGGGGCTTGAGATGGTTCAGGAAACACCTGGCAAGAGCATAATGCATTACTTTAGGAAACATGATCAATTCAATAACCTTTCTGTAAGTCCCATCCGAGTGATACTAATATTTGTTCTAATTAGATCCTCTAGATGGACGAAGCCGGACATCAATTGGTTATGCGAATGAAAAAGCCACAAGACCTGAGAGAAGCTCTTGCACGGCGCCTGAATCCCGGTTCTGTTCAACTTTCAAAGAGTGTTTTTCATGTTGATCAGACGTCTGGCTTCAAATGTATCTTGACTACAACTGACGGGGATACATTTGAGTGTTCAAGAGTCATCATGGCCGTGGCATCTCCTGATGGACATATCGGCTTTAAGCCCATACATGGAGAATCTAGACAGTGGATGCAAGATTATGGATCTTCCAACTTATACATCAAGACAGTGTTGATATACAACCAGCCATGGTGGAGGATGAAAGGACTTAGCGGACATTCCCAAAGCTTGCAAGGTCCAATTTGGGAGACACACGACACCTCGAACGATGAAGACGGAGTATATGCCCTTACATGTATCATTGCAGGCGAATCAGGTCGTGAACTGTGGAACAAGGACCTCATCGAGCGGAGACAGGCAATATTGGTACATCTACGAGATGTATTCTCCATGTTTACAGCAATCCCAGATCCCATTTTGAGGATTGAGCGCAACAAAAACTCAAGAACCATGGGGGTTTCAGACATCACAGGACTTGAAGGGCTTGTAGGGGGAGAAGCGAATTGCAGGGTTCACTTCGCGGGTTCTGGGGCGGGCGATATGTTAGAATCTCATTTGGAAGTGCCTTTATCCCTTGGGGGTAGAGCTGCAGGCGAGATTCTGACTGCCATGGTGCCCAAAGAAGAGCTGATATTTGCCAAGCTATAAACTATTACCTCTTGAACGGTTCATATTAGTTTGCATACATAGAAGTATAAAATCGGTGACTACGGAAGATGTGCATATGTTCTGGCTTTATTGATGTTAGTTACTGGGCTATTGAATAACCCCTTCTACCCCCTAGTCAAGTCCAGATCTAAGCTCCCCGTTAGACTTCCAAACTTCATACTCAAAGTCGGGCTGAAACTCCGTATATAATGTTGCCTATTTATAAGTCAGCCAAACTTCATTCACTTTCAACAGAATAACTTACCGGGTCAGCATTGTATCGATAAGTATACTCAGCCGCCTCATCCCCAATAACATTCCTCTCCAATTTCGCGCTCTCAACCAAAAGCTGAATCTCACACGTCCTCTCCATAAGCGAGAACAAATACGCTGCCTCATCAACAGTCCCACCAGCCGTCAACAGCCCATGGTTCTGTAGAATTACAGATCTGTTCTTGGGACCCAGAGCTTTAGCTATACGGGCACCCTCATCGTCTTCAAACACAACGCCTCCAAAGTCGGAGTATACACTGTGGTCTTTATAGAAGATACATGCGTCTTGGCTGATCATGTCGAGGGGTTTGCCAAATGTTGACCATGCTTTTCCGAACTTGGAGTGTGCATGGCACGCAGCGTCGACGTCGGGTCTGGCTTTGTGAACAGCTGCATGGATTGTGAAACCAGCTGCGTTGACGGCGACACGATTACCGCCGATTACCTGGCCGTCTTCGTTGATGTGGACCATGTCACTTGCTTTAAGCATACCAAAGTGAACTCCCATTCTACAAAGTATCAGCATACCAAACAGAACGAAATAAGGGATATACTAACGGGTTTATCCAGAATGTGTTACGATCAACAGGATCTCTCACACTGATATGTCCCGCAGCACCTTCAGTAAACCCCAAACGGGCAAATACACGAAAGGCTCCCGCCATGTGTTCAAGCTGCCATTGGCGCTTCTTATACGGATCCTCGATCTTGGGGATGCCGGGGTAGGGAATCCCGCCTGTTGCAACTGCTGCGAAGTTCTGGTTTGGCTCTGCAGTTGCTTCGGCACTTGTTGCGAAAGAAGCTGACTGAACAGATGCCTTGTAACTTGGGAGAGCCTTTGTGGTGAGTTGTGTTGAGGCGGTGATGAGGCGAGATTTGCTTGGAGCAGTGCTGAATGAGTGAGAGACTTGTCTCGAAACGAGTCGTTGAAACGCTCTATTTCGCAAAGGTGTTAGTGAGAGCATCGTTATTCTCAGAATATGACAAAGAGCAATCTTGAATTTCAGATGAGAAGAAGTAGCTTCGTTCAATCAGTTACACAGGAACAAGTATATCTTCATTTATATGAGCCGGTGTCCAAAAGCCGGGATTGAGACCGATAGACTATCCAGAATGGTAACTGGACCGGCCCGGTCTTCGAGATCGGCAAACTGTAAGGACATTTCCCCGCGGGGAGATAAGACCAGGCTAGTCTTGGCAACTTCATGATTCTTTTAATAAAATGCTTCCAAACTTCTTTGAGGCAAATCTTGGAGACAGAAAAGTATTATTGCAACACACCTGACAGTGACTTTGAGAATCATCTAGTAATGAATAACATCTCAGGTTACATGACAAAGTCTCAGATACGATCATAGTTAATATGCCTACCTAGTTGGGAGATGGGTTTGCGGGGTGCATTGAGCTAATACCGTTGATCAGCGAGTCAAGCATCACCTTGCAGATCGCTTTAATGAGTTTGACGGCCATGAAGTTCAAATACAAAGCAGAATGTAATATCCTTATATACTCCTTGCCCAGTATTACCAAGTATAAACAATTTGTCGCTATATACAGTCTCATCTAATCAGTGTATTGTCCTCCGTCGGCGATCTTGGGCTTGGAGCGCTCAATACGTCCAAGATTCTGCCCATCCATCCAGCCCTTTGGTCTCCTGCTCAACTTCCACCTAACTACCATGCAGAGCGCACCAAAAGTCTTGATTCCAAAGGCCACCCAGAGCAGGATCTCCGAGGCTAGTCGTCTCCTTCCGTGCATATTGATGCCATCTGGTAATCGCTCCTCGAAGTACCCCAGGTATCGAACAAACATTACTGAGTTAAGACATGTGTGTCCGGCAGCGACTCCGAAGAACGTGGCTGAGATAGCCCAGTAACACAGGCGTACCTTGTCCCAGACATAGTCATCGAACTGCTCGATCTCTTCCTTGCTGCCCTTAGGAAGAGGGCACCATCGCTTGCCAATGACGCAGCGACACTTCATCCAGTGAGGTCTGTTGGGAATAATCCACTCACGGAAGATATCCATGGTGCCCAGGAATAGAGCAGCGACTATGTTAACCCAGACAATCCAGCTACGAATGGGGAGTCCGCCGCTAGCCATAAAGCTTCGCCAAGCCTCGAAGAATATATTCCCGCATGGGTCTTCATATGGGCCGGGTCGTGGGCAATTAACTGAGTCTTCGGGTAGCCGAAGAATTGTAGCGATCTCATGAAGATCGTTAACAATAGTGGACTGATATCGTAGTCCAGAAGAGGTGATTCCAGCCTTGGGGAGACCTCTGGGAGCTGTGGGATGTTCCCATCCGAAAGAACTGGCATACCAGTTTAATTGCACCAAGAAGCGCGAGGTGTCATTATTAGGAATAATACCCTCAAACTGGATGGTTTGTTAGTCATCAGAAGTAAAGAGTAATTAGTGAAACATACCGACACCAGAGCCAATGGCTTCCATAAAAGATGGTCAGGATCACCACGGATGATTGTGGTTCCAGCGATAAAGACGATAAACACCAGTATGATTGATATAACACTGCCGATTACTGCCAAAATGAGTAAAGCATCAGCGATGCCTTTCCTCGTAGGCTTGGCAATATATCTGTTGAGATTCATGGTTGATGAGTGAATGAAAATATGAATGTATGAGTGAGAGAGCTATTGAGAGCCCAGCTCAAAGTCAAACCAAGGCAGTGGAGGTTTCTGTTCTGGCTGACAGACGATGACGTTACGGCGCTAAATACCAATGAAGGTTTTGTTTTGTTCTGTTTTAGTCAGAACACGGACATGAGAGAAAGAATGAGTTGAAAAGATAGAGGCACAATCAGATTTTGAAGCTCATGATTTTCTGGCCCCTATTCAAATTAATCGTGTATTGGGTGAGTCGGAGTCAGCCTCGCTCTTCTCATCACGATATTACTAGGCAGAACGATAAACAACGCGAGGAGGGGGAACCTCAAGCGAAAAGACCGAACTCGGCCTAGCGGTTACGATTCAGGCGGGAGGCTTCAGGGGGTGCTTCAGCACACGTGAGACCCTGAATCAACTGAACTGAAAAAAATGGTTCTATTAATCGCTACACGTAGCCATCCCAATAATACTAACTGCAATTGAATATCTCCTCAATTTCAGTAAATTCAGTTCTCGTTCAAGACTAATTATAGACCCAAAACAATCTCGCGGAATAGACGGAAAAGCCAAGCTTCTATTTCTATTCCTACCGGATTTTCATTAAACCCCGAAGCGAGTGTAGCCGTGGTCGAGACCCCTTGATGGATATTCAATAACTCCATTTCCCAATTTCCATTCTCGAATCGAATGTTCTAATAACTGTCTTCTGCCCCTGACCATCTCTGAGGCCTCCATTCTTCTTTTTATATGGAGGTCTGCACTCTTATCAATCAGTAAACAAAAGAAGAATCAGCAAACGACCTCTCACATGGTTGACACATACTTGGAATGTCTCTGACCCTTGTTTCAATGAACACGCATGCTTGCTTCTTTCTTCGGAAATTTCTACTGATGAACCGCCAGTCATTGGCTCTTTCTTACAATACCTTCAAGAATCAGACACAAAACATCCAGAAGTGAAACATCAACTCAGACTCATGATATTAATTGCAGTTGATCAGGATTGCTGTGCCGCTTACATAGAAACGCGCGTATACGCCAAGACGGAAGCAACGGACCATCCACCGTACCGACCATAACAGCCTGAATCACAAGTTTTGGGTGAAGTCGCATATAGCCCAGCCAGCTATCGTGTGACTTACAAACATTTAGTTGGCCATTTGTCCTATTATACTTATACTGTCTTGGTTGCTGGTAAGAGCGCATGTCTTCAAACCATTGCCAGCAAGAAGCCCTGTCTACTGGGTAACAAAAGAATTGTCCTCAAGGCTTTAGATCTAAACCAGCATAAAGTGACGGGACCTAAATATTTCGTTTTTCATCCTCTCGGCAGTCGCGGAACCCAACCTTGATGATCTTCCTCCCGTCGTTTAATAGTGAGATTGCTTTCGTATAAGAATGATAGTACCTCAAGATAGGTTTAGGGCCACTATGTAGAAGTGAAATTGCCCTCGTATTGTTCACGTTCTCAGTGAGACGAGCGCTTCCAACATTAGTTCATATAAGCCCGGCGCAAATATTCTCACGCGATGACCCTTTAATGGTTATTTTTGGCTTATAAAGAAGAAGCACTTCTTTACAAGGAAGTGAGTATTGAACACTCTCGTTGATTTGTGAAGCATTCTCTCATGAACTGCGTATGATTGTCAACATGAATCTCTGCCTTTTTGTAAGCCCTGGTCACCATAGATGCTTACAGGCCCCAAAAACATCAAGGTATCTTGATTCCTTTCTATTCAAGTCTACATGGTTAGTGCTAGGAAAAGGAAGCCTTACACGTTTCACTTAGACATTCAGTCTTGATTCACACTTGCTCATAGCTAATCTTTCATTTATTCATTTTCATATGAACAATACCTATCGATATGTATGACGATGTTTCAGATGCGCGTACATAAAGTATACATGGGTTGTCACCGAAGTAGTATGTATCGTTTGAGCAAATAACTTCCATTTGGCTCAAAAGAAGATAAATCGCGTGAGAATCCCTCTTGAAGTCTCCTATCAAGATAAAAGATTTTCGTTTAGTCAATTAAGCCGAATGCAGTGACTGACTTTTTGCGATCATCTCGGCGGTTTTCTTGGTTCCTAGCGCAAGTGGGTATACACGTCGCTGGTCTCGGCTGGCGTCATAAGGGTCTCTAGCACCAAAGCTTTCTTTGAACCTCACGTCTTCTAAACTCCATTCATCCACCTCTTATTTCTTCTTCATAGCCTTCAATTGCAACGTAGAGACCTCCATATCTCACATAGAGTGACCACTATGGTTCTGACAACAGGTGCCGGTGCTGAAAGCGCTGTCGCGAGAGACGAGGAAACACCTTTGCTGGGCAATGCGCCTGTGAAGAGAAAGTCTTGGACGCGTCAGCTGCAAAAGGACGTAACCTATTCGTGGGCGGACGCGGTATTGCTCACTTGCTATGTCGTTACCGGACTTCTCGATAGTTCCTCTATCCAAGTCTGGGGAACTTTCGTCTCTATGCAGACTGGTCAGTACACATCTTAGCAACCTTTCAAAACACGCTAATAAGCAACAGGAAACACCGTCTATGTCGGTCTCGGCCTTGCAAGCTTCATGACATCGACTCCCGGTCCTCGTCTGTACAAATCTGCACTCTCTATCGCATCCTTCTGTATCGGATCTTCGCTCTTCGCCGCCTTTCACCGTCTTTTCTCACCAAGACGTCGTTGGGTCCTCTGTGCCTCATTCACCCTTCAAGCCCTTCTCACCAGCGCAGCTGCACTCATCGTCACATTCAGTCCACCTGGCAACAACACAGATGAACTTGCGTGGAATGTCTTGGTGCCCATAGTACTCATGGCCTTCCAGAGCTGCGGGCAGGCTGTTGCGAGTCGAGCTCTGAAACAGAACGCCCTTACCAGTCTCGTCCTGACAAGTGTGTACTGTGACTTGTTCTCAGACAGAGATCTGTTTGCGCTGGATAACGTCAAGAGGAATCAACGTTTAGCTGCGCCCTTGCTGCTTCTTTCTGGTGTTTTTGTAGGTGGTCTGTTTGCGCAGAGCTCTGCCGGTATTACAGGAGCCTTATGGATCGCGGCTGGTTTAAAGATGTGCATGGTCCTCGCGTGGTTTGTCTGGCCATCGGAGGAGGAGGAGGATGAGACAGAAGAGGATTAGGTCGGATGCACAGGATCAACGCAAATTTTATCAGTTTGTTTCCTGGTTTAACGTCATTATGCAGTGGTCAAGTGACATGAAGTTGAATTGACTGATGCCATGGTGACAGACATGTTGATCATGTCAATATCAGGAATCTCGTTCGGAGTTTATTGAACTTTTGCCGGCATGATGTATCGTCGCATGGATAGTCTACATACATACATATTCCTGCAGTCTAGTATAGCATAGCTGAGATGTCAATTAACCAATTGATCAGCTGAACACATGGTCGGACCCGAGGTCGGACATCCAGTTTGGAAGGTTCGTGATGGTTTAATTGAAGAATAGAGGACGTGCCATGGGGGTGGGTAGCACTAATGCAACAGGGAAGACTCAATTCGTGACCTTGTTTCTCTTCGGGATTCCCAACTAGGACACTGCAAGTTTTCGACTGGTCGACAGACTCGATACTGATTTGTAAATGGGTAAATGATCTTCATCCAGCAGTTCCGGCACCGGACCCCCACTCCGGCAGTCCGGAGCCGAAGAATCTGCCTTTTCAGGATTTTGTCTCGGAAGTTTGAAGTTGTATAACGAGCAAAAAGGACCGTAAAGCGAGAGCAGAGAATTCATAAAGAGACTAGCAAGATGAAAAACCCTTGAGAAAAAACGTTTAATATAAGGTAATCGGGCCATTACGGTTGAAACCGTTCACGCATTGGGCACCTCTTTTTCATATTCCCTGTCTCATGCCCCCGCTTGGTTTGGTTTGGTATGGCGTTTTTGTGTCACAGTTTACTGTAGGATTGGTGAAGCGGAGCTTCCGCTTGTGATGAATGAGATTTTTTCTTTTTCTTTTTTTTTAGACTCA
The DNA here is from genome assembly GCA_004367475.1 of Fusarium camptoceras. Lineage (NCBI taxonomy): Eukaryota > Fungi > Ascomycota > Sordariomycetes > Hypocreales > Nectriaceae > Fusarium > Fusarium camptoceras. The sequence continues at coordinate 790,850 of QGED01000006.1, forward strand.
GGTCAAGTCTTATTAGCCCTGCGAATGAGCATTCGAATTGGTTCAAAAATTTACCTTGTTGGGCCGTCTTGCGTGTGCTCGGATATACGAGTGAAGATCATGGATCATGCATGGGGGTTCAAAAGAAGATCGTGTAAATGATTTTGGGGGTACTCTGCGAGGAGCGCGAAGAGTTGCTTGCATCACAATCACAGTTACATTTAGTTGACAACATGTAGTGAGTTGGTGTAACTGCTTCTGAAACGAGAGATACCGTGGATATTAAACGAGAGTCGTATTGCTGCTGACTGAGAATGATGAGTTGTCAAACCGGGAAATGTCGAGCTTACCTTACTTGAGTGACTGATTCGATGGAGTGCTGCATTGAACGGTGATAACGGTCAACGGGAATACAAGATTTGATGACAACTTCAGGAAAAGAGTCAAGTGAGACCCCATGGAAGGCGCCACTGCGAGTCATTTGAAGCAATGCCGAACTGGATGGAACCAAGCCAAGCGGTGATCTGATCGGCAGTGGAGTACTCTTTGCCGAGCAAGGGAAGTGGAAGAGGCAATGCGAGGCGAGACAAGAGAATGAAAAGAAAGAAGCTTGTTACAGTAAAAAGGCCTGTGACTCCCCCCGCATTTTACCTTCGTTTCCAAGACTCTGGATGTCTTGTGCCTGTGCTTGTGTTTGTCCTTGCCTGATCTTCATTCGACACTCATATCGTGGAGCCCCCAAAAAGAGGCAAGAGCCAAACGCCCAGAAAAATAAACTCATCCGTTGGCACCCTCTTTAAACAGAGGCATACCCACCTTCTCTCCCTCTTTCCCTCTCTCCCAAGACCTGACTCTCTTTCCTGGTCTGGTCTGGTCTTCCAGGGTTTGAATCTCTTACTTATACATTGGATAATCCACTCTTCTTCATTCTTGGCGTTTGTTTCTCATCTTACAATTCTCCGGTTTTACTTTTTTTAATTTCGTATCTTATCGCTTATCAACCCGACAAGGAAGCATAGCATACCTAGCATCCATAGCTAGCTGTACTGCACGGTATCACAAGACAGAAACGGCCGGTCATCTTTTTGCCCCCTCCTGCCGATCCCGACTACAACACTCTGCCATCGACAGGACCGAAAACACCACCTTTTCCATCGCGGCCCCGGCTGCTAAACAAACGGCCGGATGCAGGACTATGAAATGGGAAAGGTTCACATCCCGGTGCCGTTCCCTCCTCCGGCCGCTGTTGACGATGTCGATTCAACCTTCGGAAAGGACGATGTACATACCCACCTCTCCCTATGCCTTGCGCTACATGCGCGCATACCAGATAGAGTCTCGTGTCTAACAATATTTCTTTCAGGGTGTCCCTGTTCATTATGGCGAGTCCATGAGCCCGCTCGAAAAGGACCTTCTATGGAAACAAGACATGCGCATCATCCCGTTATCCGCCGCGATTTACTTCCTCTCCTTTCTCGATCGAACGAATATCGGAAACGCCATGATTCTCAACTCTTCGACCAACGACGACATGCAACGCGAGACCAATATGACTGATCACCAGTTCGTCATTTCCCTCATGGTCTTCCTTGTCTCATACGCCGTTTTCGAAGTCCCAAGCAATATGCTCCTCAAGAAGCTACGACCTAGCCGATGGCTCGCCTTTCTCATGTTTTGCTGGGGTGCAATGACAATATTAACGGCTGCGACGAACAGTTTCGGTAGCGTTACGGCTGTGCGCTTCTTGCTGGGTGTGTTTGAGGCTGGATTGTTCCCTGGACTGGTGTTTTACTTGACTTTCTGGTACAAGCATGACGAGCGTAGTGTTCGGTGAGTCTTGCTATGTGCGGTGCTTGCTAGTCTCTGAGCTGGCGCATTATGCATAGTTTGCATGCTGACTGTGAAATCATAGTGTTGCTTTCATTCTTGCATCTGCAACTCTCGCTGGTGCAGTAAGTTTGACTCGTTGTGTATTTGATGTATTACTGACCGGAATCTAGTTCGGCGGCGCTATTGCATACGGCATCGGACATATGAACGGTGTTTCTGGCCTTTCAGGTTGGCGCTGGCTCTTTATCATCGAAGGTGTCCCGTCTTGTCTCGCAGCGGTTCTGGTCTTCTTCTTCTTGCCCGATTATCCGGAACGGGCAAAGTGGTTGTCAGAGGCTGAGAAAGACATGGCGATTCATCGAATGTACTATGAGGGCTCTAAGGAATCACACCCGACTATGAATTGGGCTGAAGCCAAGGAAACTCTGATGGACTGGAGGCTGTATGCGCACTACGCTATTTACTTCGCATCTGGACCCGCGTTTGCGAGTTTGAGCTTGTTTGCACCTTCAATCACTGTTGGCTTGGGATACTTCGATTTGAAAGCGCAGCTAATGACTGTCCCCCCATGGGCCATCGCCTACAGTAAGTCATTTACGAACAACATTGGAATTATCAGGGCTCTAACTTTGTACTACAGTATGTCAAGTGTTGGTGGCTTGGTCGGCGGATCGCTTCAACGCCCGAGGCGTTCATACGGCCATGTCTGCAACTGTTGGCGCCGTTGGCTTCATTGTATCAGCCGCTCTTCCCGCTGATTCGTATACAGCCCGGTACGGAGGTCTGATCATGGCAACCGCCGGCTCGTTTGCGTGTATGCCACCTATGCTTGGATGGCTTAGTTCCAACGTGTTCACAACGGCCTCGACGGGTCTTGCCATTGCTCTCAATGTTAGTATCGGTGGTGGACTTGGGCAGATCCCTGGTGTCTGGATTTACCAAACATCAGAGCGACAAGGAGGTTTTACCACGGGGCACTGGGTCAATGCGGCTTTGCTACTGTTTGTAGCTGTGGTATCCTTGGGTCTGAGGTTTTTCTACGGTTGGAAGAACCGGCAGTTGAGAGAATATGCCGAGGCACATGGAGTGCCTTATCGTTGTTACAAATTGTAAGATGCGAATGTTGACATGTTTTATTTATTGCGATGATTCTTCAATGAGTATGAATTCATGGAAACTGGCGCTGTAGAACCCAGTGCTTCACATAGCTGTATCTCGGACACACATACTGTGCAGTTCTATATGTCATCACTGCCGGTTAAAATCATATGAATCATGTCTTTGAACAATGTGAAGAATGATGTCTCAGAAACCCGTGTTTCCAGTTCGCTGGTAACAGGTAGATTCGCGGACCCGGACTGCTGTCCAAACTCGCTCGCTTGCAAGTGCCGAGATCTGAGCTGCAGATAATTGGTAAGCTGCCAGGAATAGTGCCCAACCAGCAAGCATAATTCAAGGTTTACTGTAGCGGTTAACTAAAATGACCCCGGTAAATCTATTGCAGACACTGTGTGAGTTGAATGGATGATATCAATGAGGTTGCTAGCCGCGTCATGATATGATATGAGGACGGGGAATTAGGCTTCCTTTAAATGGGAGAATCTACAGCCGCGTCACGGCGCTTATCAGAGACAGAGACACACTTTCGGGTACGCCATCGGTGTAAGAGTGCTGCGATTGACTATCGGTCGATGTATGGTCCAGACCCTCGCACAGAGCTCCTCGTTGCCAGGATGGGCTGTGTTGAGGATGGAGAACTGACCAAGGCCGGACGAAAACCCTCGACTGGCATTGTCCATGGTGCAGTTTCATCAAATCGTCAAGAGGCCTTTTTTGCTTTTGAATACGGAGCACATGTTCCCGTATTAACATGTGAGCAATTTCGACCTGGGTATCTAGCCCAATGAACAGGGCGTATTATCAACCTTGGCTTTGTCTTGCATGCAGCCAGGGTTTGAAAGAAAGATCCAGACCGGGCTCAGCATGCACCAAGTAATTGTACAGTAGTTGCTGTGTTACTATGTTATGTTATCCCAAGCCCGAAAGCTCAGGTCCTGTTCTTATTGAGTAAGCTAAAGTCCAGCTGGTCTCAGAAAGCCGGTTTTGGATCAGGCTGCATCTGCTTCTTATTTGAGGGAAATAAACTGATAGGATAATAATAGCAAATTGGGGTTGGACAGTAATCAGGTGCAACATCGTCATGATCAGCATTCAGGGGTTCAACATTTTCCATTCTTGTCAATAGATGAAGCAAACAGAAAGACAGAAAAAGAGAGATATTGGGTGATACAGGTGATCATCCATGACTCGCTGGGGAACGGATCTGCTTTCAATAGAGTAATACGACGGATATGAGAGGTAAAAAGTGATGTTACCTTGAAAGTGGTCTTGCTCTTGTTAGTGGAGGCTTGAAAGTTATCAATCGATCAAAGGTGCAGGAATAAAGAGGCTCAAAAAGCACGAGGTGGCAGCTTGTCATGAGAAGCTCATTCTGAGGTTCAGGTCCATTTCGCTAAGATATGGAGTAGAAAAAGATTCCGGGCCGGGGAACCTTGGAGTAGCAGGCTCATGGGCTGTACTGTAATTGAGATTGAGGCTGCTGGTGATTTCATCCTCTAGCGGCCAACCCACTGGAACAGCCGCCACTGACAGCCAAGACATCACAGGGCTTATGAGAGACTATAATTGGATAGATTAATCTGCCAGATATCCACTATGAGAGAGTGTCATGTCGTCACCAGCGTCATAGGGCGGAGATCTCGCCAGAAGCACCATCTACGTGCAATCGCAATAACATCAACAATGCAAGGGTTCTGTCATGTTCGATTGTTTGCGTTCTTAGTTACCGTGGTGAAGACGTTAAAAAAGAAACGACGGATGTAGGTATGAGGTATTAGCCTCTGAATTATGTGCAAATGAAAAGATAAAGCAATGATGCCACTAGGGATCAAGCACGCACATGCATGCATGGCTAGCAGTAGCAGCAGCCATGGCATGTGGGAATAGAATACATAGAGGTGATGCCATCATTATCATCATCATCATCGTTCGTCCTCGTGGGTGTGACACCTTCGAAGGAGGCCTGGACCCCTTCTTGCGTTGTGTCATTTTCCCGCTAAGTGCTAAGGAGGGACGGATACTGGCAGACTGGAACTGTAGTGCTTTGTAGTACAGTACTTACTGTGACTGCTGTTGTGACGATATCGCGGGGCGTTTCGGTACTGATTGTCAGTTCCAGTGACTTCATCGTGTCTGTCAGTCATCGTCTTTTGACAGTTTGGGGTCCGGGATGGCTGACTCTTAATAAGTGATACTCTGTTGGGAGATAGAGGCTCTGCTCTTTTAATAACGATCCCCTTGGTTCTTCTATCCAGTTCCGTTGCATTGAATTTAAACATCCGCGCCTAGAACAGATTCGATTTGCTTTGTCAACGTCACGATTAAGTCTCACCATTGGATATACCCCGCTGTCACCACTATTTACCTCGTTCCTCTAGCTTTGGCATCTATCGTCATTCACTGGGACTGACTCGATTGTTGCCGTTTCAGTCGTATATCCCCAGGAACTACAGACATTCAAGCATTCAGGGCATCCATCATTAGTCCTACTCCCCGCGGAGATCAATTCGATTCAGCTCTGTCTTCAACCCAGTGACCTCACTCCATCTAGGTCGCAGATTCCCATTCGTGACCAGGTATCTGTCTTTTACGGGGAGTGTAGTGTTCAGGCCTGTCAGGCAGTAAAAACCAGGGCCCTGTGCTTCCAGGTTTCCCGCTGGGAACGCCCCCATCTCCACCCCAATTCGCCTGGCGTTGGCCTAGAATCCTGCTAAAATCTGGGCTGCCACTCAAAGTGGGTTGCCCACCTTTTCCCTTCCGTCACCTCTCAAATCTCGGTCCTCCCCCCGTCAAAAAGAACCGGGCTCTGCTTGTCACCACCAGCACCAGCGCAAGGCAGTTTTTATCCCAATTTCCCTTTTCCTGTTTCTTCCCTCTCAAACGGAACGACTTGTCCTTTCTTTCTTCTCCCCCCCCATTCGTGTCACTTTTGATCATAAACAAAAGCGAGACCGAACCCATCCATCTCTTCTCTTCTCTTTATCACGACCCCGCATCGCCTACAGTACAGTTCAGTTCAGTCCACCAACCCTGTTCTGTCAAGACATTCAGTTTCGTCTTCCATTTATAATAATATTGTCCGCGCTTTGCGATACGCCACGCCAATAAAGCGCACGTTTACGATCACGACTCGCACGACTTGCAGACGGAATAGCTCTAGACTAGCTCTCCGAGATCCGTTTTTAGCTCTATCGCCCATTAAAACCAGCATATCACGCCTTTAAAGACGCCTGATCTACCGATCCCTGCCACCAAAGTTGGCCCAAGACCTCTCTACATCTTCTTTTTTTAGAGGCGAATTGTCGCTTAGGCGCGACATCTTTCACAGCCATGTCTACCATTCAGCAACTCAAGAACTTCATTCGGCACGGTATGTTTTATAAGACACTATTTTCAGCCTTCTTGGCTTGCTTTATAATCAGACACTAATATCTAATGCTTAGGCAAGCAAGCTCGCAATGCCCCCGAAGAGGCTCCACGAAAGACCGAACAGCAGGCGCCTGCAGTCCAGCACAAGAATGCTTCAGACCCTAACACTTACTCACGCTCACGAGATCCCGCCAACAACGAATATGGTGATGACGAGTACTCACGCAGCAAGAGCAAGAAGCGCATTGACGATGAGAAACTCGCCAAGCTTATTGCCGAGGAGAATGCTTCTAAGAGCAAATTCCCTCGCTACCCTGGCCTCGAGCGTTGGGAGCTTGTCGACAAGATGGGTGATGGCGCTTTCAGCAACGTTTACCGCGCCCGCGACACAACAGGTCAACAGGGCGAAGTTGCTATCAAGGTTGTACGCAAGTACGAGATGAACAGCATGCAGGTAAGCATACCCGGGCTTTCCGTATCTGGCGGCCTTTCTCCTTGTGTTTGATGATTTTGCTGCGTTTTGTTGTTGTAATCATTCTTTTCTTCTTGTGATCCCCATTTACCAACACGGGGTTGTCCCCTTATAGGGAAACAAACATTTACATCCAGACTTCAAGAAAGTCCCGAAGGCAGCAGAGGTGCGAGAAGCTTTTCTTTCTATTTCTTTTTTCAAGGCCTGTTGCTATCCCGTCTAGAGTCAGTTTCTGCTGTCTTATCGGCGGAGATGGCCAGCCTTTAGACTTGCGGATATGCCTGGCAGAATACTAACTTGTGATCAGCGATCAAATATCCTCAAGGAGGTCCAAATTATGCGCCAACTTGACCACCCCAACATTATCAAGCTCGTTGAATTCTCCGAATCCCGACAATACTACTACATCGTTCTCGAACTCGCGCCTGGTGGCGAGCTTTTCCACCAGATCGTTCGTTTGACATACTTCAGCGAGGAGCTGTCCCGACACGTAATTGTTCAAGTGGCCCAGGCTCTAGAATATCTCCACGAGGAGAAGGGTGTTGTTCATCGGTACGTCAATATCTCATGGTGCTGTCGCTTGATGTCAGAGGTGGTGATGCCCCTCCTGACGTCATTCGCCCCTGCACGGCCTTGGAAATATAGCTAACATCCCTACCAGTGACATCAAGCCTGAGAACATTCTGTTCGAGCCTATTCCTATGGTGCCCTCGAAGCACCCTAAGCCCAAGCAGCCAGGTGATGAGGACAAGGTTGACGAGGGTGAATTCATCCCTGGCCAGGGTGCCGGTGGTATCGGCCGTATCAAAATCGCTGATTTCGGTCTTTCCAAGATTGTTTGGGACAACCAGACCATGACGCCTTGTGGAACTGTTGGTTACACAGCACCCGAGATCGTCAAGGATGAGCGCTACTCAAAGTCGGTCGATATGTGGGCTCTGGGTTGTGTGCTGTACACTCTCCTTTGCGGTTTCCCTCCATTCTACGATGAGAGCATCGAGGTTCTTACTGAGAAGGTCGCCAAGGGCCAGTACACATTTCTGTCTCCCTGGTGGGACGAGATTTCCAAGTCTGCCCAAGACCTTATTAGCCACCTGTTGACAGTGGATCCTGAGAAGCGATTCACAATCACCGAGTTCTTGGCCCACCCCTGGATTGCCGGAAACGGACCTACTCCTCGGGATGAGATGAAGAAGTCAGATGGTATGCTGAAGGCCTTTGATGCTACCAAGTTTGAGGAGGCTGGCCGAAGATACGACTTCCGATCTCCTGGTGCTGTTAACCTGCGCGAGGTCTTTGATGTTGGTTACGCCGTGCATCGTCAGGAGGAAGAGGGCAAGCGAAGGGCGCAGATTGGACCCAAGGGTACACCTGCACGATTCCTCGGTGGCCTCAATGAAGAGGAAGAGGATGACGATGTTATGCAGATCGACAGCCAAGAGAACGATGGTGCCAAACCCAACGCGGCGACCCGAGCTCTTGAGCAGAGCATGCGAAAAACCAACATCCGAGACCAAGAGCAGCAACAACAGTCCAGGGGCCGTGAGCGAGAGCGAGCTGAGAAGGGCTACGGTCAGCACTCAGCAACCGTTGCTGCGGCTGCTCGACAGCAGGTTCGTGATCGCAACCGCCAGCGTGGAGCATTCGAGCTCAACTTGGACAACGCAACCTTGCTGGGCAAGCGAGGCAAGAAGGTTCCTGTCATGGGAGTATAGAAAGCTCATTACACGAACTCATCTAATGCTTCAACAACAACTTTGAGGAGCTTGAGCCTCGACAGTGCAGCGTCACCTAAGCTAGCAACTTTTCGACGGCATTCTACGGACCAACCGTCTGCGTCCGAAGATCATGACTGAAAGATGACGGGTCTGGGTTACGACTGTTACACATTTAACTCATTGGAAATATGCTTAGTGACACAAGTCACTAAACAAACGCAGCACATGTTGAAAGGGGAGGAAAGATTATTGGAGTGCATCCAGGCGCACGGAGTACCGGGTCATTGACGAACCCTTGTTCATTTGGGACTCGAGACTATTTGCAACGTTTTATGACATGTAATATCTGTCAGGAGCCAGGGGCTTATGCATGAAACTCAGAGCTCTTGTCTTTTGGTATTTATCTATATCTCTGTTTGTTGGTGTCAGCGGAGAGGTTCTGGCGTCGAACAGCAATTATCTTTCCGTTGGGCAACATCATCCATAGGCTGGGAGTTTTGGAATCTCTTTTACCTTGATTGAAATGAAATGGTTTTAAGACTAGATGCACTTGTACAATTGATAGTTGAAGCATGTTATTCTGTTGGTAAATACAATGAACCATCTCGATTCAAGTCTTGAGAGGCAGGTAAATCCTGCATAGCGTGATGCAAGAACACATTAATAAACACCGAACTGAACTATCTCACTTGTCCTATTCCTCACTCGTCCTCATCATTGCTAACGTCCTCAGGATCAATAGGGCGATGTGAACCAGCATTCGTCTTCATCTCACTGCCTGCTGGAACATTGCCTCCTCGTTGCGTTCGACCTGGATCAGCCATGTGTTTTCTGGGGGTACACCCCTCTGAACCGCCCAGTTCGCCACATCAATTCCAGATGAAGCCATCGGGACACTCCTCACGCATCTCATCCGTATCAATCTCACCGTGACAGTTCTCATCATGATCAGCCCAGAAGTCTCCTTCCTCATCTACCTCAAGCTCTCCTAACATTCCCTTAGCATATGCACTCTCATATCTGCGCATTCAACTTACCTGGGTGATAACGACAAGACTCCTCAGTATTATCCTCATTCGTAAACGCCCCGTCGCACTGCACACAAATGAACAAATCATTATAAGCCTTGCGCTTGAGTCCCGTAGTAGGATTGTCAGCCGCCTTGAGAGCGCGGTAGTGGTTCAGCGCACGTTCGCGGACAGTCGGTTCGTCGCAGAGGGCGAGGAGGATGGCGCGTAGCTGATGCTCTGGCGCTAGGTGCACCATTTCCTTGTCTAGTGGGAGCGACATTTTTGATGATGTGTAGAAGCAGTAGGTTGTGTCTAAGTGATTGAAAGTAACGGTTTTGAGTTTGTCTCAGAGTTGGGCTTTTAGTGCCTTACAGGGATATCTATACTGACGAAATTACTCGCTTCTCGAAGTCTTGATGAGACACAATGCCCTTGTCTATGAATCTGGCTATCCTGCTTTATTCTCATGGGATGTTTCATTCATAATAGCTCTGCCTCATCAAGATGCCAATTGCTACAGCTCAATTCTCAAACCTGAACTACCTAGTAAATGATATAGTAATGCTACAAAGTTTACTTCTTGTTTCCGTTGAGAAACTTTGGTTCCTCATATTCATCAAAATCATCATCATCAAACTCATCAAAATCACTCGGCTTATAGCCACATTCCCTCCTGGACTTTCTTGGGTCCGCCTCATGCATCCCCCAGGCGCATCCCAGTTCATTGTAGGTCCTATTGCAACAAGTCCATACGAAGCCTCTGGGGAATTCTTTACGATTCTCCTTTGTGTCTATCAGCCCATGGCATCCCGGATCGTGGTCCGCCCAGCAGTCAGAATCCCAGTCAGGCTCACACTCTCCTATACAACTTCGATAAGCCCAGTCTGTAGAAATAGAGTCAATATCTTACCCCAGTGATAGTGACATGACTCTTTATCGTTAGTCTTCACGAAAAATGCAGAGTCGCATTGGACGCAGATGAGAACCTCATCTTCTGCTTTGCGCTTTGTAGTAGCAGGATCCGAGGACTTGGATTCCACACCGTCTAAGATCTTCAAACTGTCAAGGTGACCCAGGGCAATGTTCCGAACCTGTGTATCCTGGCAGAGGGCGCGTAGGACAGCCCGGGTCTGACCTTCAGGCGCCTGTAGTAATTCATCAAGAGTAGACTTTGGTTTTGGCATTGCGGAAACAAATACGATGAAATGTGTGGTTTGTGAGAGTGTGAGAATGAGGAGAAAGTGAGTTTGCCATCCTTGCCAACTCACACCGTCTAGTGCCACGCCTGCACGGCCGATGGGATATAGTTGCTTTTTCCCGTGTTCGAAACGCCAAATATTGAGACATGGCCCAATCAGCTAGAAACATGTTTAATAAATGAAGAAAATCGGAGTGTTTGAGCCAAACATTGTGAGTCTGTACGGAGATGGGACGTTAGTCTGACTCTATATTTATATTTGTTGTTTGGCTGTGGGACAGAGGGCCTTGCGGTGTGCCATCATCTCATATAGATCATTATGTTCTTTCATTTGAGGCTGTTTGCAATGCACGAAGACCGCATGGGACGTGGTCATGGCTGGTGTTGTGAACCCAAACTTGTTTGTTGTCTTCCGTCTTGGTTTGTTCTCTTCGACTTGCTCTCTTTGCTTTTTGTCCTTACAAATGAGTATCTCTTCGACTAAACTGTAATCCTGCATCCCAGAACCACAGTCATCGCCTTAGTAATACACCTTCGTCGATTGTTCTGTTTCCTTGCTAGAGTCAAGCCTGTGAGTAAGCTCCTTGTCGAATTTGTACAGAAACATTTGTTCGTCTCTAATCGCCAGTACATTCTTTATAGATTCGAATAACATGATCTTTATCCTCAGATATCTCATACTCTTCGCGACTCTTGTTGCTGCCAAAGGATGCAATCTTGCCGACAACTCTACTTGCCCCTCTGGGGCTCATATCATCGTTGCCCGAGGCAGCCTCGAACCTCAGGGGTCTGGCCTCATGGGAGCTGTCGCCCAGCAGATCATGGCTAGGATTCCTAACTCGGATGTAAGTCCTCTCAAATATCCAGCTATCTTTGATCCCTATATACCCTCGCAGACTGAGGGTGTTATGACTCTTGCCAAGGCGGTCAGGGACTATGCTGCACTATGTCCTAAGACGAAGACGATTTTACTCGGATACTCTCAGGTGAGTTAGAGAACCCTTCAGTGGAAACTCTGAGGACCTTAGAGTCTTCTTCAGGGCATCACGAGAATTGGCCGCCGAGAGCATAAGGGATGAAATAATTTAGTGACCTTGAGCAAGCTTGGGAAGGCACTTAGACTACTGTATTTTGGTAGCCTAAACTTTAGAGGACATCTCTTCTGTCGCCTACCTGGCATGATTGCGATGCTGACTTGATAAAAACAGGGGGCTCATGTCGTTGCCGACGTCATGTGCGGTGCAAGTTCGATCGGATTCCCAACTACGGAGCCACTCCCCCTCAATATCAGCAGCAAAAGTCAGCTGAAGCAATCCATACCAATTTTGCCATCCTTGGTTACTAATAGTTGGAAACTAGTTGCCGCCGTTGTCCTGATGGGCGATCCGAGTACTACCAAAGGACAGGAATTCCATGTTGGGAGCAGCCAAGGTGATGGAGTACGTCAACACATGCCCTTGAATCGTGATTGCAATCGCTGACCCGGTTATCAGGTAGTTCCTCGTCAGAATCCAGATGGTTGTCGGTGTGTCTCCGGAAAGATAATCTCATTTTGTGATACAGGGGACCCCTTCTGTGAGGCGGGAGGCCACGACTTGAGGACTCATATGAGATATGTATCGGCATATGGACAAATGGCTGCCGACTTTGCTGTTTCCATGTTCCACCTTTCCTAGGAGTGCCTTTAGAATCGACGCTATCAGATATCTGTTCGTGGCTTAGAACAATGACTTGGCTCTCCGGCACTTGAACACATTAAGCTCTTATTCCTTGTTCTTGTTCTTGCCCTTGCCTCCGCAACTACAATATAGTGACTCGTCTTATACAGTATCAGGTATGCATTTCGCTAAAGCTTGCATCCCACTAGCAGTAGCCTATCGCATCTCTTGCTCTTTAGACTTGACCGTTAAGTACCATAATGGGGCCAAGGTTCAAGTGGACTTTACTAGAAAGTACATTAGCCTCCATTGAGCGGAAGGAAAGTTATCCCCGAGAATACTTCCGCACTTAGGTTCTATATAACGCACGGTTATCGCAAGTTTCCATCGTTCAGAATTGTTTCCATGTTGGGTTGCAAGAGTTGGTCATTGCTATGGATGCGGGTAAACAGATGAAGATGAAACCACACAAAAGGAAGCAAAAAAGTAAACATTGATTTCCAATCGATTACCGGGCTTTGTGGTTGGAGACATACATATGCATGGCAAGTTTGCATGCAGTAGTACTGTAAGGAGTCTATACTATGTTCGAGATTGCCAAGTCAAGACAATGGACGGTAAACTAATAAAGCCATGGCCAAGCTTTAATCCAACCGAGGTCTTTGAAACGTTTGTTCACAGAATTGGCTGATCTCCTTCAGCTCGGAATGACTATTTAATACCCGTAATTGCTCTCTCCTGAACTCGCAAGAAGAGACAAAAGTGGAAGGACTATAAGACTAATTCTAATCTTCTTCATCTAATCTTATATATGAATCGAGAACCCATCCTCTATCCTAGAACAGCCGATCCTTTTATACAATAAACAACGCATCGCAATGGTCAAGTTACGCAGAACGAGATTGCCCGATACAGAAATAAGTCCGTTGGCTGGCCTAAGTAGACTACCCCAGATCAGAACCATGTCCTTGTTGTTTTCCCGCCCTACGACCAGAGCTCAGGTGCAAGTTCGCAAGATTTGACGAACATGTACTAGACCCGTTGGATTTTTCTTTGCTTTTTCGATACCGAATTTCTATTTTTTGTGGGGCTGTCACTGCTACGACGGCTATCGTGAGATTCGATAAGAAACGGAATTGCATGGTGTTGGCACTGGTACTGGCACCAGCATTGGTTCTGGCACGGCTATGACAATTGGATCATAGTAGTGCCAGAGATATCTATATAATCATCCATCTGCTCTCTCTTAGTTCCGATCCTTCTCTCTTCCTCACCTCACTCAAGATTCAACAGCCCATCCAGCTCTGAAGACCAACTCAACCCAACAGTGAGCTAATCCCTCTTCCATACCACAACAAATACAATTTCTAACTTCCTTCCAGAAGCTTTCATCAACACGACAACGCAACCATGAAAACTTTCACTGTTCTTCTGAGCTGCCTTGCGGGTCTCGTGGCCGCGGGGACTGACGCTACCTGCGCCAAGGGAGCTCACATCATCGTGGCTCGCGGCAGTCTTGAGCCTCAGGGCCCTGGTGCCATTGGTGAACTCGCCGAGCGAATCCTCAAGCTTATCCCCGGATCCGACATGGAGGCTCTCGTCTATCCTGCCTTGTACGATGAGTATCTTGAGTCCCAGCCTAAGGGGGTCCGCGTCTTGACTTCGGTTGTTAACAACTATGTCAAGAAGTGCCCCGATACCGACATCATCCTCATGGGATACTCTCAGGTAAGACTCACAACACGGTCTGATAGTTCGACCTGCTAATGCTTTTCGCAGGGCGCTCATGTCATCATGGACACCATGTGCGGTACCAGTTCCACTGGCTTCCCTGGCACCCTTCCTCAGCCTGCCTACGTCACTGACAACAGTAAGTGAAAATTAGCCTCTCATATAGCTTTCGAGTAACTAATCTTCAATAGTCGCTTCGGTCCTCCTCCTTGGTGACCCCAGTCTCACTGAAGGCCAGACCTTTCATGTCGGAACCAGCGTTGGCAACGGAGTAAGTCAATCAAGAGCAACACTTGTCGACATCAGCTAATCTTTCTCCAGATGTTCCCCCGAAACCTCCCTGCCGGCTGCGACCGCATCGCCAACAAGACCGTCTCCGTCTGCGACAAGGGCGACCCTTTCTGCGAGAAGGGTGGCAAGGACCTGCCCGTTCACCTGGGCTACATCCCCGTCTGGGGTGACTACCTCGTCAAGGAGGGCGTCAAGATGACCAAGGCTCGCCAGTAAATACTCTTAACGAATTTTCATGACTTGGGATGAGGAGTATTGGCGTTATCATTCCCATGCACGCACGCATTAACAGTATTAGAGCGGCTGTTGGTTTCAGGGCATGAAGGATCCTTTGGACTTGACTTGGATCGAGCTCTGAGCGAAAAGACTTGAGAGAATAGTATATATTATAATCCAGTATTAGTCAAGAATAAAGCCCAACACATTGCGTTGCGATCTCATTAGGCAGACCATTCCTGTCTTGTTCATACATGAAAGATTCACCTTGGTCTCGATCGCTAACCAGTGGACGTATGTTAAGAGGTCGTACGTGGTCGTAGATGATGATCTGAACAGACTAAGGTAAGTTGGGTATAAGATTGGGTTTCGCTTACTTACTGGGGTTTTGTTAGTCAAAGACCCTGGACTAGCAGTATTCATAAGCGCCGGTAGATACACATTCACAAGCAGGGGTTAATTGCTCATATTCGGGTTTTCTCAGAATTCCAAGTAGTGGTATTTGCTCGTGAAATCGCCCATAGGGGACGAGCCGCTCATTCTAATCCAAACCAATAGCCTAAGCTCGTAGATCTATCTCTCTAGTTACATTCTTCATTATCGTTGTCCATCCAGTCGCTCATTATATCAAACTCTAGGGTATCATGCATCTCCCGTAACCGTAACCGAATCACAAGTACCGTCCGTCATAGCCATTCCCATTTCCCAAACTCCAAAACAATTTCAATTTCGTGTCGCGCGTTCCAAAATTCCCTCCTCATTAATGGAATGCCTCTCTCATGGTGAGGACCAGCCCTCGATAGGGATTCTCCATCCAGCTTTCGCAAATAAAGGCACCACCTCAGGATAGGCGAGAGAGAATGGTAGCCAGAAGCGTTCGTTGATAAGATGAGGGATCCTCTCAGGCTTGAGCCTATGTTCAGGCATTTTGACCTGAATGATTCTCTTGAGAATCCACACCATCTCCTTTGCCAGATTCTCCTGGCGGTCCTGGTCTGAGTGCTTGAGCTCGTTCACGTACGTTCTCGCCAGCTCATCAGCCAGCCCCGCTAGTGAGAGCATCGAGACCCCGGAGCTGCCTACTCTTAAAGTGTGCATTTGCTCGAAATCGTAAGGAAATCTGACGCGGATCTGACGTAGCATGCCGTCGCGCGTCGCGACACCCCAGATATCTTGTCTCTTGGGCATCTGGAGCATGCCCAGCGCTTTCGCCCAGCATTTCTGGTTCTCGCGCGTGTGCTCTGGGCATATTATGCTCACTTTATATGGCCTCGCGTCATAGCCGTAGTAAACCATGGCAGCCAGGCCGCTTACCGCGTAGGGAATGTGGCTGAAGCGTAGGGCTATCATGTCGATTACCTCACATACGGCCTCGTAGTTCATTGAGCGGTCTTCCAAAATGATGATGGCTTCGGTGCTCCCTGATCTATCCGTAAGTGGGCGAAGGAATTCATCTGATGCAGATGCGAGTGCAGGTTGTTGGGCTTGGACATGACTATTGCGCTTCTGCAGGGGTGATAGTGCCCGGTATGGAGACTTCTGTTGTGGGGGACATTGACGTGGAACCACAGGCAGAGGCTTCGCAAGGTCAGGCCTATTAACACCGTGAAATCGCTTTTGACCGCCTGACGTGTGATCATCCTCCTGACTCTGACTGTGAGCCTGACTCTTATAATAACAGGATCCCTGCTGTGGCGATCGGGCACGATCTGAATAGCTTCGTAAAGTTCGTATCTTGCTAAAACATTTTTCGAAGAATCGTCTTCCTTTTGAATGCTTTTTCTGTTTCTCATGGTCAGAATCCATTTCCGCATAAGGTAAACACTCTCTAAAGAGCCAGCGCAGAACCACACGGAAACGCATTTTACAATAGTTTCTCTGGAACGGTTCTGCGAGTGTTTTAATGATGTGAGAATAGCTTACCGATATGTTGTGCGTTCTATCTTCAGATGCGACGCCTTGATTAGACTTGTAGAATATTGGTGACGGCGAACTGCTTCTTGCTGGCGTTGTGTCTTTGTTGGTGTATTGATGATGATATGCGACTATGCGAGGGAGTCAAAGAATAACAGCAATATGCGATAAGTCGTTTGTTAGACACAAAATTGAAAAGAAACAAGAGAAACAAAAGAAACTACGATCGCATGCCATACTCATGATTATATAGGCAAGGCGCTTCTGTTCGTGCATGTTGAACATAGCAAATGTGATCATTCATGTTGTTGAACAAAGCTATTACTCCATAGGACAGCACCCATGATTTGACAACACAACAGCCTTAAGCTAACGCACATTGACAAACAGGGAAGTTATGCAGAATTAATGTCATGCATGATAATACGATGCTAAACCTTGTGTGCAATAATTCGTGACATGGCTAGGTCTATATCGTCCGTCCCGACCGCCAACGCCAATTAATCTTACAAGTCCATCCCGTGGTCTCGTTATCCCTGTTCAACTAGCTCCCGCTTCTGCTTCCGCTCGCTCATAACTCCTCCTCCACGTCCATCTGCTCACCATTCACTTGGCCCTTAGACCCTGCTGGCGCATCTCTTTTGGGCATAGTCGCCTCCTTATCGATCATTTGTCTCGACACAGAAACAATGTTGTCCTCGATGAGCTCCTGGCCGACATCCTCGAGATGCTTCTTGGGATCCAACTTGCCAACATATCGAGTCTTAAGCTGATCCTTAGTCAACTCAGTCTCCTCCTTCACCCGCTTCTCATAGCCATCCGCCAATGAGACAAGCTGTTGCAGTCGGTCCTTGTTCTTGCAACCTTCATGTCGGAAATCATCCATCTCCAAAGCTTCGGTCCACACGTGCTTGTGCAGGTTCATGAGCATGTTCTCCTCGAGAGCGGTCTTGCGGTAGTCGATACCAATCGAGTAGTAGTGTCGGTTCAAGCCGTGAATAAGAGCCTGGATCGATGGCTTATTCAGGTGACCCAGGTTACTTGTGCTTTGGCGGGGTTCTTGGCCAAGCATCAAAAGTTGGGGGTTGATGAGTCGGAAGGCATCAATAACGACTTTGCCCTTGACGGACTGGATGGGATCGATGACGACAGCAACGGCACGGGGGTTCAGTTGCTCAAATGATTGTTGAGTGTTGATATCGACCGATGAAAGCCAGCAACCGAAACCAGGATGCGAGTGGTACCATCCAACAACTGACTCGGGTCTGTTGAGCAGTTAGCTAATGAACAATTGATAATTGACGGAGTCAACGTACCGTCCTGTCTGACGGAGCATATCCATCATCTTGGTCTGGAAAACAGGGTCGACAGCCTCGACACTGACACCAGTACCGCTCTGTGGCATAGCAAACACGTCCATAACCTTGACAGTAAAGTCATCCACGAACTCGCCCAGCATCAGACCCATGACTTCCATGGGAACACCTGCGCGGCCGTGTCGAAGCATCTTGAGGAGGGCTAGGGAGGAAATGTAGACTGTTTCCGAGTTGTCGATAAGGTTGGTGTTGTCCTGTGATTAAATGGATTAGCCCATGCTCTGAGAAGCAAGCACTCGCTATACGGGAGCTTCAATCAGCAATGTCGTAGCTTACAGTTCCATGGGCAGCTCCTCCCAGGCCCATACCGCCGCCACCAAGCAAACTCCTGAAGCGCTCCAT
The DNA here is from genome assembly GCA_004367475.1 of Fusarium camptoceras. NCBI lineage: Eukaryota > Fungi > Ascomycota > Sordariomycetes > Hypocreales > Nectriaceae > Fusarium > Fusarium camptoceras. The sequence continues at coordinate 809,073 of QGED01000006.1, forward strand.
ATTATTGACGAGGTTTTATGAGTAAGTGAGATGAGCGTAAGATTGAATTAGTTCGTCAAAAAGCGTTCAGATGTGGGTGGAAATGTGATTGTTGGCGGTGATGGAGGGTGTTGCTATGATCGGAGCTTAGTAGAATGCTATTGACGTTGACGCCAGCCCGGCAGCCTGGGAGCCACAGCTGGGAGCTTAGTCAAGTCACGTGTCTGAAGCTTGCCTAGCCACAGCCTCATGCGAGGGGCTCCAGTTGTGGCGCTAGGTGCCGTCAATTTAACAAGGAACGGCCTAACGTTAATCCTTGTAAACGGCACTCTGATGGAGCTCCGACATGGGCTTCTCAGTGTGTCGCTGCCATGTACTTACTACTAAACTTATATCCAAGGCTGTTTCTAGAAAATACCGTCTCCTCGCCCACCTTCCGTCCAAGTCTCGATCGAACATGCTGAGCTCTCTCTGAGCCATTCCAGCTTTTTAATTTATAACCATATATACACAATTTTGCGTGCATCCGACTTAACCCTTTTCTTCTTACCAATTTCACGAGAGTCGCGACACACCGGCAGCCGCAATCATGGGCGACGACATTCGTGTTGAGCTTGGCTCAGTCGCGCTCAATGGCTCATCGCCCAAGAAGGTCGCTTACTTTTACGATTCCGATATTGGTAACTATGCCTACGTTACTGGACATCCTATGAAGCCCCATCGCATTAGACTGGCGCATAGCTTGATCATGCAGTACAACCTCTACCAGAAGATGGAGATCTATGTAAGTCTACTCTTGGTTAACACCCGATTCGTCCCAGATCATTGTCTCGGGCTTATGCTGACATTTTTGAAGCGCGCGAAACCTGCGACACGAGGCGAAATGACCCAATTTCACACGGACGACTACATCGATTTCCTGCAAAAAGTCACACCAGACAATATGGACAGTTTCATGAGGGAGCAAGGAAAATACAACGTCGGAGATGATTGTCCCGTGTTCGATGGCCTCTTCGAGTTTTGTGGTATCAGTGCAGGTGGTAGTATGGAGGGCGCCGCGCGACTCAACCGACAGAAGTGCGACATCGCCATCAATTGGGCTGGTGGTCTTCACCACGCCAAGAAATGCGAAGCCAGTGGCTTCTGCTACGTCAACGGTATGTTTTGTCATAAATATGAAAGGGTACCATCTGACGACTCCCAGATATTGTACTCGGTATCCTCGAACTCCTTCGATTTAAGAAGCGGGTCCTCTACATCGATATTGACGTCCATCACGGTGATGGTGTCGAGGAGGCCTTTTACACCACCGACCGTGTCATGACCGTCTCATTCCACAAATATGGCGAGTACTTTCCCGGAACTGGCGAGCTTAGAGATACCGGTATTGGGCAGGGCAAGAACTACGCTGTGAACTTCCCCCTGAGGGATGGTATTACTGATGCGTCGTACCGCTCAATCTTCCAACCTGTTATTGAGAATGTCATGAAGTACTACCAGCCTGAGGCTGTTGTTTTACAGTGCGGCGGTGATAGTCTTTCAGGTGATCGACTGGGTTGTTTCAACTTGAGTATGGATGGTCACGCCAACTGCGTGAACTTCGTCAAGAGTTTTAACCTCCCTACCCTTGTTCTCGGCGGAGGTGGCTACACAATGAGAAACGTCGCGCGCACATGGGCATTCGAGACCGGTGTTCTTGTCGGCAAGGAGATGGAACGAACCTTGCCTTACAACGAATATTACGAAGTAAGTTGGGTGAAATCGGTTAAATGAGTGCCTACTAACGCGAGATAGTACTATGCTCCTGATTTCGAGCTGAACGTTCGATCTTCTAACATGGAAAACTCGAATAGCCGAGAGTACCTCGAAAAAATCACTGCCTCAGTCATTGACAATCTCCGACAAACTGGTCCTGCACCATCCGTGCAGCTCCAGGATGTCCCGCGAAAGCCTTTCGGCGGTATGACTGATGAGGAGGAAGCTGAATTGGATGACCTTGATGAGGATGAGAACAAGGATGTCCGCATGACCGAACACCGCTGGGACAAACACGTCGAACATGACAACGAGTTCGAAGCCAGCGACGATGATGAGATGGCTCGCGCGAACGGAGCCACACGTCAAAATGGCAACAAGCGCAGCTTTAATGATTATCGCAAGGGAGAGATGGACGTCGACACCGCCGATGCCCCTCCTGCTAAAGCCCCTAATGGCGCTTCGAACGATGGGCCCGCTGAGGAACACACTGGCGATGACGGACACGATGTGAACGACGATACTATCGATGATATTTCGGCTCCAGATCAGCCCGAGAAAGATCAGCCAGAGAAGGCGACCGAAAAGCCTGTCGAAAATGCGGGTGAGACCAAATCAACAAATGTCGATGGAGACGGCGATGTTGGTATGGAGGACTCGGCGGTTACAGAAACACCGATCAAGAAGGAAGATGTTGAGCCCGAAGCCCCCACTGAGCCTCCGGCGCCAACAGAAAAGCCCACTCAGGATGAGCCGGCTGTTGAGGCGGTCTCCGAAACTGTTAATAAAGAAACTGCCTCGGAGCCCACCCCCGCCGAAAAGGTCGAGGGAAAGCCTGCAGAAGAAACCAAGGAAGCTCAAAGCGAACAACCTGCCGATGCTATGGACGTCGATACGGAGAAGGATAAGCCAGAGCAACCTAAGGAGAAGAGTAAGAGCCCCGCAAACTGAGAGTTGCGGCAGTTGCATGGGAAGCAAAGCATCTTGTTTCTATAGACGTTTTCATGTTACAGCAAAAGCTCACGCCACACTCCTTGTCGCCTACCCACAACTGCACCTTCAGTATCAGAACGAATGGGCACGCGGTACCGAGCGACGATAGATTGTGGCTTGCAGTTCAGGCGTTCCGGGCGTAGGATTACATGTGGCACGAAGGAAGAGAGGCATCGGAATGCACGGGCGGCTGGTACCTTGGCTAGGCTGTGTATGTGAGGGATGTCATCTTGATTACGAGTTTTCATGTTTTTAGGTTGAGATCATAGCGAAAAGAACTAATTTATACCATGGTAATGCTACATGAGGCTGTGGGTGCTATAATTCTCATTGTATTTGGGTGTTTTGAGTTTTGGCAGCAATGTGGACTAACTTCCTGTTCATCACATAATCTCATCCTTTGCAGTGTCCATCTTCCAGCTTCAGATACAGGCCGTATCGCTGCATTGAATCATGCCGGCCATTGTTATCGACACATCAACAGTCAGTCGTAGCCTTGACTCGCTTTTGCGAACGGTCAGTGCTGGGTTGTTCGGTGGGTGGGATCTCATCCCGTTCGCGCTTGGCCGGTGGCTTCTTAGATTGAGTATTAGTTGTAGGTAGTAGCCTGCTGGCATGATGCAAAAAGTATGCCTGGTTGGGTCTGGCCTCTGTTTGGTTCCAGGGACTGTACATGTATAGCAAGTTGTAGTACGCGAATTCTGCAGCATGTGAAGCGAGGTCGAGGTTCAAGAGGGTGTATGAGTCGCAACTAGCTTCTGTCTCATCTGTAGTCATGATGTTTGGAATATCTGAGACTGCTCCTTGTGAAGTACCAACAGCTTCAGTGCCTTCTCTGGGTGGTATCTCAAAGTCGTAACCCTGAAAGAGATCGGTCACTGTCTGCTGAATATCTTCTTGTTCGGCGGTGGTGGGCATCTTGAATAGAGTTGAATAGATCATATGGGCAGTAAGGTACATAGAGAGGAGTAAAACTGCAGATAGCCTCTGAGGATAGTGCTTTTGTGTTGCTTCGCAGGTGCGGTGCTGTGGTTTCTTTGGGGCAGGAGGGAATGCAGATGAGACAAGGATAAGATCACAGAGTAGGACATTTCAGTTTTGATATATACTTTGTAAAGCCTAGCTGTTGGGTCATTGTCCGTGACTGAAATTGTGAATTTTAGAATTCAGCCACGAGCGTTCAATTTGCTCTTGACAGGCGCGCATCAACTGAGGTAACTTAGATGATGCTTTACCGAGATTCCAGTGTCAGCACATATTTTGCCTGCGCTAAGTATGATGCTATTGAACTTCCATGGTTGGCGAAAAATGGGAGGGAAAGATCTATAAATGAACTATTTGAACGGGCATACTGACTGTAATTACTTGTGTCAATGTTAAGCTTCAACAATTCAAACAGACAATCAAGCGCATTGTTTCCATTGGTCATTACCAATCATGTGAGGCAAAGTACATGAGAATATATATTCCCTTAACCATAATGATATTCATAATTGAGAAATCATTGCAAGTATAATTCCCCTTAAGAATGCCGTCCACAAAATGCGCACAAAAGTCTAATAACTCGATATTTGTCTCAAGTCTAGGGTGAGGATATCTTGATGGTGGGGGACCGAGACACTGATAAGATCCCCCACGTTCCGTCTCATTCCGCCCGGGCACGAATGAATAGCAGGGTAGGGGACGAGGTACATACAATTTAGCGTCGACTGCGGGGAGCCGAAAAATAATTATTTCCAACCCAACCGCTCTCTACTCGAAAAAAGAAGTCTATCGTCATATTTATACTCTCAAGATCGCCTTCTCGCCACCCACTCGCTATATCATGTCAATGTAGCATCGAATAACACTAGTTACACAACTATATATTCCTAGATTCTAGATTCTAGGCAATCCTACCTTCCCTATATACGACCGCATTCACTCTCTTGACTCACCATGCCGACCCCCGCGCCCGCCGAGGGCGACGCCGCGACGGCCAAGCTCGGTGTCTGGAAAGAAGCGCTTTACGACCGATGTCGCGAATCTGGAACAGATATGTTCTCACAGGATGATCTCATGCGCCTCGATGTCATCCCCAAAGGCGACTTGATGCTGCTCGCCCGCGTCGTCCAGTCTCTTACTGATGACAAGCTTTTCATCACCATGCGCGAGGCCTCTGGCCAAGTGCTATGGAAATGGCGCGATTCTCAAGAGGCTCACAAGTACGAAAATACAACCCTGGGACCTTGGTGAAGTGCATGGCTTATAATTGATTCCTAGGTACAAGCAGTGCTCTACCGACGAGCAGGTCATGGTCTACTCTCTTATCGACGATTCGGGCGGCGACGGTATCTGGTCCCAGACGCTCCAGAAGCGCCTCAATATGCACGATTCGGTTCTCAAAAATGCCCTTAAGCAACTACAAGCCAAGGGACTCATCGCACCCTTCAAAAATGTCGAGCACCCCAACAAGAAGATGTTCATCAAGGCCTCCATACGGCCCAGCGATCGCGCCACGGGTGGCCCATGGTACACCGACCAGAACCTCGACGAGGCTTTCATCGACGAGCTACAGCGCGTTGTTTTTGATTTCATAAAGCGCCAGAGCAGCTACCACAGCACGCATGGAGGTGGTGCTGCGCGAACGCAGGTCCCCAAGAAAGGTGTTGTCAAAGGTGGCGTGGACAAGGGTAAGAAGCGCGATGCTAGTCACATGGACGAGCCCCCTGCCAAAGCGCCCAAGACATCTCCAACGCCTACTGTTAAGAAAGACGCAATGCTTCCTCTCCCTGCTGGTTATACAGGCTATCCCACCGTCCGCGACATCGCACGTCTTCTATCGGCGAGTGGCATTACTCATAACACGATCCTGTCCGAACACGACGTGCAGAAGCTTGTGGATGTGTTGGTTTGGGATAACCTCATCGAGTCAGTCAAGGTGGCTGGGAAGATAGGTTATCGCGTTTCTCGGGTCGCTAAGCAGTCCTTAGAAAGTTGGGCTGGCAGGGATGATCCCACCGGCCGCGAAGGTGGCCCAGAATCCTTCGTGAGTGCTTTTACGGAAGCCCCCTGTGGGCGTTGTCCAGTGTTTGAGATCTGCGAAGAAGGCGGCCCTGTAGGCCCCAATAATTGCGAGTACTTCAAGAGATGGCTGGGCGCTGAATAGAGCATGAGAATTTTGCATCTGGAACGATAAGGGAAATCGATATCTTATTGATTCAAGAAACGGAGTTATGGTCTGGAAGTGGGCATTTTGTTTTTAGGGAAAAGATAGCAACGGCGTAGTCGGACAAGCGATGGCTGTGAAGTATGCAGCCGGATGCAGCGATTGTCAACTGTCTTTCGACAGACCAGCACCTGTATACAAGCAATGCTTGAGAATAAAGTCATTTACATCCAGGTCACAAGTTCTAAAGCAGTGCGTTTGGGTTTATTGGTTAACATTGATCAACAGCTAGATTCTTGTACTAGCTTGTGAATATCTAGCTTCATTCTGCTAGCCCTCGTTGAGTGTTGATGCGTTCCCAAATCCCCATTCATCACGTCGTACAGTTTGAGCTATTTACAGCTCACCACAGTCAACGATGGTGGCCTTGTTTGAGTCTGCGACTTTACCGGTGGCGGAGCCAGTAGCCTCGAGCTTCTTGACAATGTCCATGGAACCATCGTTAGCGACCTCGCCGAAGACGACGTGGCGACCGTCGAGCCAAGAGGTGACGACAGTGGTGATGAAGAACTGAGAGCCGTTGCTACAATGATTGTCAGTCAACGAAAGCCAACCAGAAGTCGAATGGGAGCTTACGTGTTGGGGCCGGCGTTAGCCATGGAGAGCAGACCAGGGCGTGTGTGCTTCAAGTTGAAGTTCTCATCGGCGAACTTCTCACCGTAGATAGACTTACCACCGGTGCCCTGGGCTATGTCAGCATTTGTCAAACGTTTCAAATGGAAATCGAACACGTACGTTACCACGGGTGAAGTCACCACCCTGGATCATGAAGTCAGGGATGATACGGTGGAAAGAAGAGTTCTTGTAACCGAAACCCTTCTCGCCGGTGCAGAGAGCGCGGAAGTTCTCGGCGGTCTTGGGGACTTCCTTATCGTAGAGGGTGAAGTTGATGCGGCCGGTGGCTGTAAAAGAATAGATGTCAGCTTTGATGGAAAAGTCGTGGTGGCAGGCGCGTGAACAGAAATGAGAGATATGCAAGAGCATGACGGGTGTCGGGACTGCAAAGACCACGACTGCTGCGAAAATCCGAAATCTGGAACCCGATACATGCATTGAGAGGAAGTAGCCGCAGCTCATCGATAAAGATGGATGAGAATAGACGATCGTGAGGGAGTCAAAACTTACTGCCGTCGGCCCACTTAATGTCGAAGAAACTGTTCAAATGATTAGAGACATTCAATGAATGCAGTGCTTGGTGAAAGGAAACTTACACCTTGTTACCCATGACTGCGGATGAAGCTGAGAAAAATCTAACAGATCTGATTGTGTTGGAGAGTTGAGGAAGAGAAGAAGAAGTTCTTGCGGCAGAGAAGCAGGTATGGCGGGGTAGGAGGGGCTTGATGAGGGAGGGTCTCATTTTGAGCAAGCTAGAGGGGCAAAACGTTAGCGCAGGTCCATCGGGTCCAATGGAAGCACGTAGAAGAGGGGTAAAGTGGAGGGATGATCAGAGTGCGATCACGTGAAGGGAGCCAGGTAGCTTGCTCCCTCTGTTTTGCCTGCTGGGCAACGCCCCCAGCTGGCGACGTTTTCCATGAGGTCACCGTGGCTATGGCGTGTGGGGCAGGGAGCTTCGTAGCTTCTCTGAACGATGATGAATTCAGGAGAGCAAGCAAGTACTGATCCCTGGCATCCAATATCCTGACCGCCCATTGCTAGCAGTGGCGCATTGAGCAGGACATGATCGAAACCACACTGGCACCAGTAATTGGGTTGGGTTGTGGACTCAATGGCTGGTTCTCCCCCATCAAAGCTCCAATGGGGCTACCAATTGAGCTGATGGAGGGAGGTTGCCTGGGCCACGTCCTGAGGCCTCTGGTCTGTTTGCAGACCATCATCCAAAAACAGTGAGCCGGTGCAACGAGTCAGTGGCCCGATGTCCGAAGTGCAGCAGACTTTTGCTCAAGGATCAAGCCCATTGGAGGGAGCAAGGGGCGTTGGTGGATTTCATGACATTGCATGGGTCCTTCCCACCTCGAGTCTCATCCAGTGCATCAACCCGTGGGCAGCAGTGACCATTGTAAACAGCCGGGACAGTAAGCTGCCTCCACAAACTGAAAGGACAGGGGAGAGCAAAGCTGGAGGGATAAAGGCGAGAAGAAACCGACAACACCGGTGTTGGTTCGGTCAGACGGCTTTCCAAGATCCCAATTGGGGTCTCAATAGTTCGGCACTGGCCCAGCAAGGTGCACGAATATCCAATGTTTGCGTGGAAGGCGTCTTGCTTCTCTTTTGCAGCTTGATCAAAGTCCAGCTTGTGTAGCAGAGAGTCTCTTTGTGACAAAATAAAGGCAAAGGTGGCAGTGAAAAAAAGCTGAGCTTGTACATACCTTGAACTAATACACTTGGGAGAAGGTACGGTTGAATAAATCGGGAGTTTAGACAGATACAATTACAACGAGCAGAGGTTGGCCTTTTAGACTGATCTCAAGAGAGGGAAGGTAAAAGTTTGGGCCAGCTTGACGTCTGGTATTCTAGCTCCCTGTTCGGGCCTGAAGTCTAAGGTTGTATAGCGGGTCGGACGCTTAAAGGCTTAAAGTGCTTTGGCATGACGACCAATATTGTTTCGATGATGGCCAACAAGTGACAGAACGGACCAGGGTGAACATATAAAGCTATCTATTGATGGCTGGATGGTCAATACATTGTATTCCATAGCAAAGACAAGCTCTTTACCTACTCGAAACCAATGTTTGTTCTCTTTGTGTCTTGAGTTTGAATCACGTGATCAGCCATGATCCATGCTGACATTGGGCTTTGGGAAGTGTCCAAGTGTCCACCATGGCCGTAGTGTAGCAAGGGGCGCATCTTAAACTCAAGATATCCTTCTGTCCCATTGCAATTCCTTGAGAGCATCATCTCGAAGCTCTGCGCCATTCAAACCAATCTCCTCATCTATCTGCTGGCTTCTTCTTGGACTAATTCAATATGGATATGAATGATTTGAAGAACACGGTCTCCAACCTGACCTTGTATGACATCAAGGCAGGCTTCAGGAAGGCCCAGAATGGTACCTCCCTTGACGGCCTTTTTTGATACGCCTGATGGTTACTGACGAGATATTCAGCTGTCATGAACTTTACCGAGATGGAGTCCAAGGTTGGTTAAGCTCTGCGCGACAACTGTGGTTGGGACACAGTTAACTCAGCCGTGTCTAGGTGCGCGAGGCCACGAACAACGAGCCATGGGGCGCTTCGTCAACCCTCATGCAAGAAATCGCAAACGGAACATTCAACTAGTACGGCGTATGAAACTATATCAAAGTCCAGCTACTGACCACAAACCAGCCAAACCCTCAACGAGATCATGCCCATGATCTACCGTCGCTTCACCGAAAAGGCCGCTGAGGAATGGCGCCAAATCTACAAGGCCCTCCAACTGCTCGAGTTTCTCATCAAGCACGGCTCCGAGCGTGTGATTGATGATGCCAGAGGACACATCTCTCTTCTAAAGATGCTTCGCCAATTCCACTTTATCGATCAGAACGGAAAGGACCAGGGTCTAAACGTGCGCAACCGAGCCAAGGAGCTGGCTGAACTCCTTAGCGATGTGGATCGTATCCGAACCGAGCGCAAGAAAGCGCGTGCGACCAAGAACAAATATACTGGTGTTGAGGGTGGCTCGACCTTTGGTGGTGGTTTCTCGAGTGGCAGCTCTGGTCGTTATGGCGGTTTTGGTAGCGAGGACGCTGGTTATGGTGGAGGCAGCAGCAGCGGACCTGCCAACTTTGGCGGATACTCTGGCGGTGTCTATGGCGATGGAGGCGGTTTTGGTGGTCAGACTGATGACTGGCGACAAGACGGCAATGCCAGCAGATCCGAACGATTTGAGGAATATGATGAGTTTGACGAGGGCGAGCGACCATCTGCCAGCTCATCGAGAGCTGCTGCCAAGCGACCAGAGCGTGCCCCTGCCAAGAAGGCTGCTGCTGAGCCACCCAAGAAGAAGGAGCCTGAAGTTGATCTCTTTTCCTTCGATGATCCTGCGCCAGCATCTTCTGCAGCTCCTTCAGCATCTAACAACTCTGGCTTTGCTGCGCTGGCCCCTACTAGTGCTGCCGCTCCAGCGCAAGCCGATGACGACGATGAGTTCGATGACTTCCAGTCAGCTACACCTGCTCAGGCCGCACCATCCAACAACTTTATGCAAAGCCCTGCTGTGACATCGACAGCCTCTTCCACTGCTCAGTTCGCCGCTCCTCAGCCTCAGTCGGCCCCTCAGCAGGCCGACATTAGCCAGATGGTTAGCATGGCATCAATTTCACCTGCACCAAGCGCATCTGGTACTCCAGGACCAAACTACTCGGCTTTCAGCATCCCTGCTGCTCCTGCGGCACAGGCTCCCAAGCCTGCTGGCTTCCAGCAATCCGGTCCCAACTACTTTAGTCCCGTCCAGGCACAAGCTTCCAAGCCCCCCACAACATCTGCCTTCTCAGGCATGGGCAGCACTTCCAATGCTGCTCCCAGCACCCCCACTACTATGGGTAATATGAAGCCTGTTACCAGCTCCTCGGCCAAGCCGGCGCCTGCTGCTGGTGGAGATGCCTTCGGCGCTCTCTGGGGCAAAGCAAGCGGTGGTGTCAAGAAGCCTGAGACGCCCAAGGCTGGACCCGCACTGGGACAGCTCGCCAAGGAAAAGAGCAGTGCTGGAATCTGGGGTGCTCCATCGGCAACCGGAGCTTCCAGTGGCAGTGCTCCTCCCAAGACTGGTGGCTCTGCTATGGACGATCTTTTGGGTTAAATCGGCCTAGTACTGGGCATCTTTGAACAGGTGGATCAAAACATGGGATCGGATAACAGTTGGTGCATTGAGTCATGTTTAGTTGATGGCATTGAGAATGTAGTATATTCAGCAACGGAGCAGCATGTTTGTTTTCATGATAGGATCCTAGATAGGCGTCTGGCGCAACAAAATGAACTGACATATCATGTCGTTCTATTTTCAACTGATTGACCATCCGATCGGCCCTCTTAGAGGCCAGCATTAGATCGATATGTCGCACGTAAGCTGTATCAGGTGAAGACTAACCAGCAATGGTTCCACGACGATCATTGAACTACAAAGATCGGATCAGAAGCTAGTGACCATGGTTCCTGGACCGGATGATTCCCCGTTGCAGTAGGACAACAATCCTAGAATAACCTGCAACGCTGGACTCACTTTGGCTTCACCCAAGCAATCTCGCCTTATATGCGACCGCATGCCAAACAAAGAGAGCCTCATCCGGACCAAAGAACCGCTCTTCCCCAAGAAAGCCTCCCATCCAATCGTGACCTTGTCAAAATATTTTGAAACACCATCTGCGCGGCTATAGGAAATACCCCTGCATCTTTAAGCGCCGCCACGACATTGAACTTCTGAAGCCTCATTGGTCAAACAACAAGACGCCCAGGACTTGGAAAAGAAATTCTGTATCATGCCTGGGGAATTATCAGGGTCGACTTGGTCATCTATGGGATAGTGAGAAGCGCGATGGTACGCGGCTGGGAGTCGGCGGCTGCTGTAATTGGAAAGTTGACTAGACAAGGTATTGACTTAGAGGCTTGTCATGGTTACTTTGTATGTTTATTCTTGTATCCTAGGAGAGTTTTGTTGACAATGAGATATCTATAAAGATACTGGGTTTCAGTCGTTTGGATTCACTTTTTTCTCTTCATCAAACCACTTACACAACAAACACTACAATCTCTTTTCCTTTTTTCCTTGTCTCTTATTTCCTTATTTCCTTTGTCCTCTACCTTGTTTGGTCTTGGGTTTTATTTCTGCATCTCCTTATCACGAACAGACGATTTCACTATAACGAATCTCTTTTCCATCTCTCTTTCATACACAAAAAGTCTCTCGCCTCTTCGTAAGGGCGGGCATATACTTGGACAAAATATCTTCTCCATCCCCCTCTCTTCCTTTCTACTCCAAGCATCTGCCTTTGCGCACAGCCGGCTCGTCGCGCCCTCGTCTTTCTCTAAACACTCAAGCAAACTCCGCCAAGATGCAGCCTGCTCTCGGAGCCCTCGGGCACACCTGGACTGCCATGCGAGCCATGGAGTTTATCTCGCTCATTACGATCATTGGTTTGACCTCCAACTTCATTGGTGAGATGGTCGGTGCTGATTATGCGGCGCCTTCTGCTCTGATCGGAACACTCGTTGTTGTAAGTCATCTCATGTGTAGCTCATTCTGCTTGTAAATTTACTTACACCCCATAGGCTATTATCTCAACTCTGTACATTGCCATCTCTTACATACTCTACTGGGATGGCATGCTGCCTCTCCTCCTTGCTACAGGTGCCGACATCATGCTTCTTGTCGCCTGCATCGTTGTGGCCTGCACTGTTGGCAAGCCTGTCAGCTACCTGGCATGCCCCAAGTTCCCCTCTGATGGCAACACCGCCAACTTCATCAACTCCCTCTTCCACAACATCAACCCCGCCCGTGGAAACGTCTATGCTTGGGTCGACCCCGACAAGGGGTCATGCTACCAGCTCAAGTCTGTCTGGGGCCTCAGCATCGCCCTTTGCGTCCTCTTTTCCTTCTCTGCCATCACTTCGGGATGTTTGTGGAAGCGAACAAAGGGTGCCCCTCGTCCTGCTCCCAAGGACATTGAGGGTTGAAGGTGCGGCCGTGAGGGGCAGGTCAACAATGCCCTGGGCATCAGTCAAGGACCGCCTATGATGGCCCAGGACCGAAGTCTGGGCACTATGGCTATGGCGAAGCGGTTCGATAGCGACTCTTCTGATGCTGAGAGCGTACGCCAGCCGTGGTGTCCCCCGCCCCCCACGGCGCCTGTCCGAGTTAAGAGGAAGGAAGTTGCGAAGCCTGTGCTACAGCTTCCTCCTTTGCCTCCTGTTCCCGTATCACCGGGACACATGAACGACAATGGTCCCAAGAGCCCTCTCGAAAGAATCTGGTCGAAACGAAAGACCATTCTGGGCTGGTGGGATCTTGATCTGCTTGAGAAGAGACAGACACTCTTTGGAGGAAAAAAGGTCTAAATGATAATCGTGCTTATTGGAAATAATAGACTGGACGCTTTGCTTTGAGCTCGTGGAAACATGTGTTGGTTAACACATCGGTAATGTCTACTGGTTAGATCGGCTTCATAAAAATGAATAAAAAAGGGACTGGGGTTTGAACATCGATTGTTCAACCGTTCAACAACTGTCTTCCAAAGCTTTGTGATGAGTGACGTTTTGACCAATCAACCGATCAGGATTGACCCAAAGGGGAAACCGGCGACACAGCATGTCAAGGGGATTGCATGTGAAAAAAAGACTGGATCTTGTCCTGTGTATGGGGACATGCGGGGACCATTCGGGCGAGACAAGGTGTATAGTCTTATCAGGCCGTGTCACTCGTTCACTCGCTATCGCCTACGGTCCAAAAGCCCGTTCGTGTTGAAACAATAAGCAATGGTAATTCGTATTCGCTCCTAGTTCATCGACAATCCAATTTCAGGGGTATTAAATCAGCAAAACTCCATGCCCAAGAATATTCATGCACTTAGCCACATCCCAACTCTCATCGATCTGATCTCGCCTAGACCAGACCTTCTCCATGATTTCCAGCGCCTCCCTGACTGTGCCAAATACACTGATAGGTCCCATATTTTCGACCATAGCGCGGTATAAGCCCTCATCCTCTGCAGGCGAGAGACATCCTGCGATACAAAAAGGGAAGACCATGGTTCTGAGACAGGTGTTGGATGGGAGGGTAGTCAAGAGGTGCGTCATGTGCTTAACGGAGCATCCAATTTCGGGGCAGGAAGGTTGCCAACCGGAGATGACGACCTGGAGGTATGTAACTGCGGCGTAGAGCCAGATCATGTTGTTGGCCGCAAGGGCAGGGGCTTGCTTGGTGTTGATGTCATGGTTGTGCATCGGGCTAGCGACTACACTCATGAGGGGATCGTATAAGGGGCCGGGCATCTGAACTTGTGCCTCAACAACAGCCAAGCCTCCCCTGATGGCCCCCTCGAGTACTTTGCCCCGCTGGACGAGCTCGTTGATCGACAGAGAGTTGGCCTTCTTCTGCTCCTTCTTCCAGGCGTCAAGGGAAGCAATATCGCCGATGATCTGAATGACCCAGTTGTGAAGGCCGACGTACTCTTCCATGAACAGAGATCCTGAGATGCGCACTTCTTGTGGTGCAACATGAGCCTTGCAGCTGGGCATGACCGTTTCCTGGTACTTTTGGAGGCGTGGTGCCTGCTCGAGGGTGATGCTGGATATGACGTCGATGTAGAGGACGTTGGCTGTGAAGAAGCGAAGCGCGGCTTGGTTCGTACTGAAAGGTCGCCGCACGCCCATCTCAGGAGGTGGCCATTTGTAGCTGTAAAGAGCTTCTAACGTCTCCTTCCAATGCTCAGGCTTGGGGAGGATCTGCTGAAACATGGTGATGGCGGCATCGAGATGCATCTTCCAATGATCTTTGTTACTAGTCGATACCTCAAAGATGAGCATTTGCAAAATAGCCTGGAGAACAAGAAGTCTGTCTCGAGCGCCTGCGCATGAAACCTTGTGGTTGACCGCCGTCATCTCACGCTGCAGCTCTCTCAGACCCATCTCGAGCTGAGACTGTAACTGATGAACCATGCGGTTTGTGCACTCTGTGTGCTCGATCTCGCCGTTGGCCATGACAATACTGAAGAAGTATGAAGTAAGTGAGATGGCCGTATGCCAGACGGACTTGTTGCTCTGCATAACGTCCAACACCCAGCCACGTCCGCCAGCAAGGATAGGAGGACGGTAGAAAGGGAATAGATGAGGGAAGACATAGTCGAGGTAGATCATGACGAAATGGATCTCAGTACTTGCACCAGTTGAACTGCTAGGGTCCTCGGTAGGAGCTGAGAAGTGACTGTGCCAGGGCATGTCTGGAGGAGAGGCGCCACTGGTATTGCTAGACTCTGGAGTTGTCCCGAACTCATGACCCGAAGCAGGGTCTGTGTCGGATGCACCGGTCATGGCAGGATCGTGAGTTTGCTGTTGGCGTTGAGAGTCCTTTGCCTGAAGAGTAACATCGCGAGTGCCGACCTCAAGCAGCTCCATGTACTTGCGATCGCGACGCTGACTTGCTTGTTTCTTCACCTGAGCCTTGATCTTCTCAGCCATGGCCTTCTGCTGTGACCCACCATCCATCCATTCCGGTTTCTCATCGCTGAAGTAGCATGTGATCTCTAGAACACCGCAGGAATCGCAGACTGGACGCTTTTCATCACATTTCTTGCGACGGAGACGACACGTCCAGCAGCCTGCATTAGAGCGCACCTTGGAGCCCATAAGATGGCGAAACATGGTGGGCTGACAAAGGGAAAGCTCCCTCGTGCCAGTTGGGTGTTTATGATACAGGAAAGTTAGAGTAATAAGGGACTCGTGTAGATGATGGAGATCGTGGGAATAAGTTGAGATAACCGGCGATAAATTAGTTGATGAGAGATGAGGAAGCTGGGGCGGCGTAGGGGGTCCTCTCGACTAGATTGGGTTAGTAGCTCTCCCCCATGCTTCTGATCGACAGACGAGGCCAATCGAAATTAGGGAACTTGAAGGGGTCTGCCAAGCAATTTGTCAGCCTCTTCCGCAACCTCCAGTTGCAAAGGTACTAAATATGTGACTACCTAGATGACGAAAATATTGTGTCTTCTGTAATCAAGATTCTATGTCGTGCTTGTGATTACGATTGATACAGGGTGGTCTCATCGGAAGTCGCCACTAATATCCACAGAAGCATCGACCATATCCTAGTCAGTCTGTGGTAGTCAAACTGCGCTTATCCGTTCTCTTGGACTCATCAGTAAGCATAAATCCTTCTCTCAGCCTTCAGGTGAAGTGCTGCACCAATTGGTTAGACGAATTAAGAGAAGCTCGAAGATAGCAATGGACCTGAGCCAAGACTGCCGCAGCGGCGAGGAAGCGCCCCCTTTATTATAATTTCTACCGAGACCTATGCCTCTCTACCTTGTACCGTCAGCTTGGGTGCAGAGAGTCTTGCTACTGTTTAGATTGGCGAGTCAATCTGGCCGGTTTACTGTTTGTTAGTTGCAGACAACCTAATAGACAATACAGCACATTTCAAACGAAGACCCAGCATTGGAAGCAAACCAATCTTGTTACTCTAATTGCCTTGATACCCAGTAACACAATTGAAGATTTGTAAAGTTAACTGGAAGGAAACTCAAAAAGAAAAAGCATAACGACAAGACCTTGTGCAACTCTAGTCTCCTAGGACATCCCTGGGTCTGAGTAATCGTCTCAAAACTGAATACTTGAAGAGAAACCAAATATCCTTCATGCCTTGCTATTAACCACAGCAAACAGTAGCCTCTTTGGAAGCACTGGTGTTTCCAGCAGGACTCAAAGTCTCCCAATGAAAGACAAAAGCGCCCAAGTAGGCTCCAATGAAGATGCAAATGATGAAGTACCCATTGTAGTACATAGCCAACAGCATGACAAAGTAAGCCACAGCAAACTGCATCATGTGAAGAAGCGCTCGAATAGCCTGCTGCCAGACATTGGGTCGGAATGGAGGCATAGGGGTGCCACAGCTGACAACGGCGGCGTTACCTTCCTTGCCATTGTCGGAACTGGGAGCTGGAGGATTGGCGGAGGACTCGGAGAACTTGGCGGCGTGTTGGCGAAGGAGGTATCGATCCCATTCCTTGACGGAGCGGCGGAGTGCTTCGAGGGCCATGACAAGAAGGATGACACCGATGCAGGAGCCGGCGAACATGCCCTTGGATGTTATGTGCCAAGATTCCGAGATGAAGCAGGCGTCGACCGTGTTCCAGTTCCAGAGCATCTGTAGAAATTTTGTGTTAGCTATGACTAGTTACGACTGGATGGTAGAATCAACTTACAGAGATCTTGCATCCGCCCATCATGCTCCCGTGGTCCATGGCCGCCGAGGCAGAAGCCGCTGGCATGTCCATAGTCATAGTGGCAGTTTCTGACATGCCGGTCATGTGCATATCGTGATTCATTATCGAGGCAAGACTGTGTTGGGCGGCGTAGATGATACCGAGCGATGATTTAGACAACAATAGGTGATTTTCGTTTATTGAGACTGGTAGATAAAAAGACAGAGGAGTAAAAGTCTGTCGAGAAGGACCTGGGCTTTCGACAACACAACGTGTTAGCTGTGTCAAAGTCTAAATATCCTTCACACCGGGAGGAAATGAGAGGGCAGCAACAGCCGTATTTCTACCTTTTCACACGTGTCTGAACTTTATCCTTTATCGTAAAAAACAGACGCAAGTGAGTTGATTTTCGTATGTAAATATCAGGTGAGTTGCGTATATTTGAGCAAGTTTCCATGGGCTGAGGATTTAGTGCAGGGATGGTGATAGTGCTCCGATTTTGTTGGTTGTTTCAGCTACAGGCGCCGTAATTTTTGAGGATGGGGTCAAGGACATAGGTTTGAACGGTCTAGAGGAGTATCTGTCTTAGTGATTACTTTATTCCAATGTTTGTTCCTTGCTTTGTGTGGAGGGATTGTGCTACGTCCATACTATTGGATATTGCTGGCCCACCAGATAATCATTCAACCTCATACCAATCTGAGAGCATCAATTCAAATGACAATGAACTGCTGGGACTACCCGGTGATTCTATGTATTACGATTCAGGCTGCTGGCACTCTTGGCTTATATTCAAGTATAATAGCTGCATGTCTAACAGCAGAATTCGTGACTTCGTAAGCACCTGACTTCCAACGGAACAAAAAGCAGCCTCCCGATGATGCAGGAGGGAAATTACATCAAGAGGAATAAATCTGTCTAGGCAGGCCGGCTGCCAGACGATCTGATCTCGACCAACCCCCTGGTCCCCCGCAGCCCCCAGATTTCCATGACCCTCCGTCACTCTTCTACGATATTCCACGAAACCATTGTAGCCCCTGGTAACGTAGCAGGCAGGCAAATTAGTCTGAACTACTCGATGGTTGTTTTGATTTATTCATGCAGCTTCTCCTGTTTCGACAATGACTGAGTGTTTGTGCCTGGATTGGTCCTTGTGCCCTACCCACATCTGAATATCAAAATAGAATTGATGTCCCACACATCGGTTACAATAGAGAAGGTGGAAGATTTACTGTAGTATGGATAAACCAGTGTCTCCAAGTGAATTTGGCTGCCAAAAGTGCCACTCGCTGGCTTTGCTGCACTCGCCTGTCCAGGCGACCAGCAGTCAAGACACTGCCAGCTTTCCACCACTGTGAACCCGTCTCTCGCCATTTTTACATCTAGAAATACTATATGAGGTCGAAATATCATGATTACTTGGGAAATTAAACAGTCACGTCAAAGATGCTCAAGTTTGTGCAGAGTGTTGTATTGATCTACTGCACTAGCCCCATCCCCTTGTCGTAAAAACCATTGCTCGCTTGTTGTTACAGGAAAGCCAGAGAGGAAATCCACAAGGAAGACATCCTTAATGCATCCTCGACGTGGCTGCAAATGATTACCGAAAAAAAAAACCCCATCCTGTCTCATCTCCTGTGTGTCTCAACCCCAGTTGTTGATCCAAGTCCAGTACATCTCCAAATCCTAAGAATTGTTGTTGCCAGCGGGAGGAAATAGGTAGGAAGAGACATAGCCTGAGACTGCCTAGATGAGGTTGGCGGCGGCAGCAAGGTTGCTACCGCCAGTATCCTCCTTCTCGGCTTGTTCGTTGTCCTTACCCTTGGAAACGACAGCCTCAAGGGCGGAAGATGGGCCACCACCGGAAGCATCACCAGAGGGACCGGCGGCAGAGTGACTACCACCAGAGGGACCACCACCAGAGGTAGGGGTCAGGTCATCCATGGCGATAACCTGGCCATAAAGGTCAGCAGGAGGAGCCAGTAGGAACGCAATGCGTGGAGTATCACCACCTACATCGTCACGCTGATAAAGGATAGAACCACGAGTGGGCTGGTCATGAGAATCGATAGGACGACCTTGGTCATCGATTCGGACAGGATGGCGCCTATTTTAAGGTCAGCTACTTCTATACGAAGACGAAAGAGGTGTCCAGGGTGAACTTACTGGTGATCGACACAGCGAGCCTCGACGGCCTGTCGGATAGGACCCTGCTCTTCCTTCTGCTTGCGCTTGAAAGGGTTAGGCAAACCGCAGCAGAAGCTGCCATCAGATCCAGTATCACCAGCCATCGTGAACGTGCCGATGAGGTAGTGGGAGGTTGTTTGCGTGTGGTGAAGTGTAGTGTAGTGAATCTTGAGGCATCGTAAGATACTGCAAACTCACAAAGGAAATAAACAACATGATGAAAGGAACTTACCGTCGACGATGATATGGACCGGAGCTACAAAGCAAGTTTGAACTCGAGTCGGGATGTGAATCAAAAGTTTGCGCGGATCGATGCAGATCAAACGATGTGACGATGATGAAAGGAAGATCTGCTGGGAGGAGAGAAAATGTGGGAATTTATAGGTGTCCAGGCAGCGGGAGTGATTTCAAGGCTTCGGGCTTTGAAAAACAATGGGCAGTGTTAGTTAATGCCTGGCTGAGCGGTGCTGCTGGTGAATCCCAATATCTCAGAGGAAGAGTATGGGAAGCTCCTCTCGGACGATACCGATCCTCGGGACCACAACCAGCTGTTACTCTCGAAAAAAAAAATATATATCAGGTCACTACCAGGAGAGACTTCGACATGGTTTTGGACTTTATGAAAAATATGTAGCGTTGAGTAAATTCAAACGAAGGTGTTGTAGTTCCATACTCGAAATTTCCCTATCAGACCAAACTAGCGCACACTCTTCTATTAGATTCGCTGGCCGGGGCCAACAGGAAGAGTGGGACTTGGGGCCGGAGCTGTAGCCCCCCTGGTGGCCGCCTGTAGGTCTGCTAATCGTTTTGGTATGGGGGCTAGTATTGAGGGATCGGATATTGTTGAGTGTTGTCTTTGACTCTTTCGATCTTGAAGTTCCTCGAGAAGTCGATCAATTCCTCAAAACTGGTTCCCCTTCAGCACATTCCGTCTCCTCACGAACGAATCGATCGACAGCAGTTTGAGCGTCTTCCTCGCCGTCCAGAACATCCATCCAGTGCCCCTTGACGTGCTCTTGTTCCAACACCAGAGCTATGGCCCTCGCCGTTGACGCTCGAGTCGTCATACCCCTAGCCTGCTTTGTCTGTCCCAAGAGGACTCCGCCTTCGTCTTTGTCTGTTAGACCACCGGGGCGAACAGAAACGGCAGTCAGACTGTCTCTCTTCTTGCCCTCAGTCACGAGAGCCTCGTCGGCAGCAGTCTTGGGCTCGTAGTAGGGACCCAGGAAAGTAGAGTTAATCTTCTTCCATCCCTCCCAGTCCTCAGGAGTCCACCAGGGCGCTTGCTCGCGACGAGCGCCGAGGTAGGAGACTTGTACATGATGACTGATGGCCTTGTTGTCAGCAGAGGCTTGGATAAAGAAGATGGCGGCATCACGATCGATCCGGATGATCTAGGAGCGCATCAGCTAAACATATTCTAAAGCATCTTGTAAGTCAGTAACTACCGTGTCTTGATCAGTTCCCCTTCCAGGTCCTGTTACTAATCAGCTTCTACTCTTCTACAGCCACTCAACCCTATCCCGACTTACCGGCGCTGAACACAACCGAGTCAGGCTTCACTTGATCGATAACAGCGGCAGCCTTCTCCTTGCTAGTTACGGTGATCAGATCATGGACTACGATCTTATGATCTCCCGGCAAACCCTCAGAGAGCTTCTTCAAGTCTTCGATTTGGTCTGGGTTCCGAATCAGACTCGTGACAGTCCACGACTTCTTCAGCAGCATGACTGTTAGAAGGCGGCTAATCTTTCCATTGCCGCCGAGTATGAGAACATGACGATTGGAAGCCATTGTGTTGCGTGTAAGTGTTAGAATTGGGAATTGCAAGTTGTAAGTTCTAAAAGGCGCAGCAGAAGACATATAAGTTCACGACCCTTGTCCATTGGGCATCTTGGTTGACCAACCACGACACAGACTATGGACCTCGGGACTTGTCCATGACGCGAGCATCTCCACTTTGTCTGAGTTCGGTTGGGGAAGGCACGACCCTTGTACCTGGGCAGGTACGGAGACCACACTATAACACGTTGAAACCAGAGGCTAATTCGTATTATAGACAACTACTAGTTAAAAGCTATCGAAAACTATCAAAGACCCGCCGAAACTCCGAAACTACTGCTCTCTATCTCTATGGCGCCGCCTATGAGTCGGCCTCCTCTCCCAACCTCGCGGCGTGAGCAAGACGACTATGCCGAAGTTAGTATGCATTTCGAAGCTTTGCCTTCACACGTACTATTTGGTTCCTCCTGGCGCGAGTGATGGCGACCATGGGAGCGGGAGTTAGAATGAGAATTCCTATCACGATGCGGATATCTAGATTTAGACCTTCCCTGAGGTGCGCTCATACATCCACCCATTGCAAGAATCGAGCTTATTGAGTTTATAAGAATTTCTAAAAGAATTGCTAAGCTATATGGTGTAAGTGGGCGAGAATGCTAAGTTGTGGAGTAATCAATCGATGACAATCTTCTTTAGCCTTTGTAGGCTAAAGTTGAGCGCCGACAGCCAACAATTGCTCAATTGGATCGCAATGTATTATAATCAGATACTAATGGCTTTTACTGATAGACTGCAACTCGTTAAACCGAACGATACGACTCCGGGACCTCCGAGTATTCAATCGCGCTTCATTTCGACAGCGCTCCTGAACCACCGCCTCCTGAGCCACCGCCTCCTGAGCCACCGCTTCCAGCAAAGCGGCCAAAGCCCTAGCATCTACGGGACTGGGCTCTCTACCTTCGTCTGCACCATTACCATGCTGGTGCCTCCGCGGACTGCGGTGATTAGGATATGGAGAGGGACGGCGCCATCTCGGTTCTGGCTCAGCTACGCTGAAACAGTTACCCATCTTGGATGCTAAGTTGAGGGGATGACAACTAGTAAATATGTGAAAGAGAGTCTTTTGGAACAATTCAATGACATTTGGTTGGAAAGGCCGAGCAATTAGGCAGGATGACTGGACGTCTTATATACCCGACTAAAAGGCACTGTAGACCGTGAGCCGCTCTCAACTTAGACCGCTGAAGGACTGTCTCGGACAACTTCGTCTGAACCAGTTATGGCGCCTTTAACCTTCTCAGAGTTTCATATGGACAGTGAAGACTTGCATCGAGTTATCAGATACAGTGTTGTCGGAAATCGCTAATCAACTCCTTTGAAACTCACGCAGGCAACTTAAGACGAAACACACTTTTAACTTTCCAATTATTTGGTCGATGGTCTCTATTATGCTCCCAAGAAGTTACAACGAGGTCAAGGTCGGGTTCCAGCTAAGCAAGTTGGGACATCATATAAGTCAAGTAGCAGAGTTGTGAAGGTTTCAAGGCTAACCAAAAGACAATTTTCAATTTATTTAGAAACGCCGAGCTGAGCCAATCTATACACAAATTCTATCTTCCCGAGCCAAAAACAAGAACCGAACTAAGAAAAGGAAAAAGAAAAAGACGTAAGGCGAGATCCTTTCCCTGAGCCTTGCATCGAACCGAACCCGAAAGATTTCATATCAAACCACATGCCGCAATGCATAGCAATCCTCTACATCTCGAAGACTCAAGTTGAATGGACCGCTAGGCTACACTACCAGCAGTGTAGGCCGCCCACAACCCATTCAGGGTCACTGGACATATGACAACTCAGCTAAGTTGCCCAACTGGTTCGCCATCACTTAGGCTGAGAGGGGCGGGGTCTTGATCGCGAGGCGGTCCCTTCGATGTAAGATTGCCGACCAACTTCGCCGAAGGGCTGCTATACCAGATCGACCATTTACTGCATCTTCACCATTGGATGCTCGGACAGGCAGAGAATCGGTCTGTTGGTCCGTATCAAGGAACTGGCCGGTCGTAGGAGTAAAGACGGGGCTTGTCTGGGTGCTGTGTTGAAGGTTTGTCGAGAGGGACTAGAGTGTATTAGTATACCGGTTACTATCCCACTTCGATTATATTGCTAATGGCAGCTTTGACTTACAGCACGTGCTCTAGCGTACAGCCAACTATCGGCCAAGTCAGTCTTCAGATATCAAGCCTGGCTCGCCATTTGGAAGCTTACTCAGTATACTCGGCATCAAACGAATGGGTGCAGTTGGCATGGTCATGACACTCGCGGTCGTGCCACTTTATCCAAAGCTGCTCTTCAAAAGTAGTTCGTGGAGGAGACGGCTGTGCCTTCGGCGAAGGTTTGACAATCTCCCGGAGCTCCTCGCCATTCTCCCCATACCCAGTGTAGATATGGACTATGGTATTGGTGATTTCTCCGTCCGATGCACGATCCCAATTCCGCCGTGGAGCGCACAAGAATGGGTCAAAGAGGGGACGAACTGGCGGGCGGTTTGGGGGTGTTGGTGGGATATCGTTCCGATTGCCCATGCACCTTTCCAGGGCTTGGTACATAGATTGAACGGCGCCCATACTGACTTTCGTTGGCTTCTTTGGGGGTTGTGAATGTGATGAGAATGTTTGTTTAGGCGTTTGCTAATCACAGTGTACTTAGCCAGGTAAGAGTTGAAGGCAATAAATGACCGACGCCATCGGGCAAACATCGACCTTTATAGCCATACAGCCAGGCGAACGGCCGAGTGGTTACTTCAAAGAAATACTTCTCAATAACGATACCCCGGTGGGCTTTTGCGGCATACTTCAAAGACTGTGTCTTATCCCCCTCGCCCCTCAGCATTTGTCTAGCCAGACAATGACAGAAAGACATGGCGGCAGCTATCTGAAAGAAATGACCGCTTGTCGTCTCTTTCACCGAAAGATAAGGCGCAAGATGCTTGCCATGGGTCAATTGTGTAAGGGTCCCTCTGAAAAAAACGATTGAAGCCATTGGCCATACTTGCTTGTCATATCTCAATTTTTATACTAACAAAGCATAGCCCCTACCCATTTACCTTCCACTCGACGCCAGGAACAAACCAAATCCCTTATCGACCGACTCGTGATCCGCCATACTGAAATTACTGCTTCAAACCCTGAAGAGCATAGAGCTCTTGGGGCTTGCCCTGAGAGTCACAGCTTGCAAACTTCCACCATTTTCCATACCATGAACCAGCGATGTTCGTGAGGCCCCATGAGACGGGGGCAGGCATGGGAGGCCAGTTAGCCCACATACCCTCTTCCGCGGTTCTGTCCAAGTTGAGAAGGAAGAATGGGACCACATCGAGCACGCCAGCCTTTGTGACAGTCTTCTTTCCCCAGGTCTTGAACGTCAGGCTGGCGGCAGCACCCTCGGGGCTGTCTTCCTTGGGGGCCTTGGGGTGGTTTGAGAGAGCAGCGATGGTGGTGATCTCGCTGTGGAAGTGGTGCTCGAAGTCGGTCTTGAAGGCGTCCATGAGCTTGATGACCTGAGCGCCGTCCAGATCGGTGGGCGAGGCGAGGTTGGAGAGGTAAGTGTTGAACTCGGCGAGAGGAGCGAGGAATGACTCTATTTCCATCGTGTTAAAGAAAAGATACTGACAGGTGAGCAGGGGAGTTACCATGTTCATGATGCGTCTCCTCCCAGACAGGCTCTTCGCCAAGCAGTTCCTGGACCTTGGGGAAGAGGTTGTCCTCTTCATCGTCATGGTGCGACTTGACAAATTTGAACCAAGTTTGGGAATAACCGATGAAGTCAGCCTTGTCGGCGTCCTTAACATGAGGAGCCTGGAGGTAAATGGAGTTGAAGCCTCGAATGATGGCATTGTGCAAAAGCGCCATATGGGTGGCACCCGTGGTGAAAAGATCAGTCTACAAGGACAGAAGGTAAGTATTGGTAACAAGATTCAATTGCAATTGCTAACCTTTTTCGTCTCATATTGAGGCGTTGTCACCAACTTCATAGGCCCGTCAGCCCAAGGGTGTTTAGTCGGCGCGACAGACATGTTGAGATACGGTGAATGGGCAAGAAACAGAGCAAGTCCAGCAAAGAGAACCTGTGCAACGATCAACCTGACGAGACGAAGCCCGGCCATGATGAAGATATAAGAAAGAGACGGAGGGAATGATGCAACGAAATACTACACAATGATCGCGTCTGTCCGACTTAAACAGCCACTCAACAGTCAGCTTCTGGGCTCACTTTCTGGTGGTTCGATAATTGTTGTGTTAGCTTGCTAGCTTGTCATGTCATGAAGCTCATGCAGGTGTGAGTGGGAACTGCGGGTGCTGATTAAAAGGGGCTTTGCAATTGGACACGACGCAGAGCGTTACAGGACACTCTGGGGCACAGGAACAGAGCCGAGGTTTGACGGACGAATATGAAGGCCGGACCCCGGGCATCGGACAATTCATGTGGGGCCGGCCGGGGTCGTTCACGCAAATCCTCGGACATGAAGATCATGAGGAACTGGTTATACAGATTTTATTGTAAACACTAGCTTTAAGAAATATGAGGCTCTTGAGGTCCATATAGCCTCTCATAGCAATAACTCCGCTTTTAACCTACCAACGCCGCTGATACTGAACACAAATACAATCTATGCATACACGAGCTCCTTAAGCAAAGGCACCAACGGCAGCCATCAAGACCGCGCCACCGCAGACAGCCATGAAAGCCTGCAGTCTCTTCGTGCCCTTCAATATCTTGTAGCTCTTTTCCGTCAGGAAGTCCTCCGCTAGTAGTTGTACAAGACCAGCATACAACAGGAGGCCAGACGACACAGCATTCATGAAGCCAACAACAAGAAGGCCTCCGGCGCTCTTGGGGTCGTACATGCGATGCACAACAAGCCCGATTGCCTGACCAATGGGTGTCGTGGCACCGTAGGCTAGAACCATGAGCCATGGCCGGATAGACTTGCGTGGGAATTGAATCGCGGCAATGCGACTGCCGAGGGCGAGTCCTTCGAATGTCTGATGGAAGCTGATAGCGACCAAGAAAACAACAAAGGCGGGTCCAGTAGCGACGGAGATGGCCATGCCGATGAAAATGCTGTGGAAAAGAATTCCTGCTTCGAGTAAGATACATTGTAGCATCTTGCGCTGTTGCTCCTCTGGTGACTGTGGCCCGGGAGACATAGGTGTCATTGGTGTCAAAGGCTCCTCGTCGGCTGCTTCGGGTTTTAGAGAGTTGTAAGCTCCACTGCGACGTCTCATACTGCTTGGTCCAGAAGGGTCGAGTTCGTCCATATCAAGGTCAAGATCTGAATCCGCGTCGTTGAAGTCATCGCTGAGTTTCTTAGACTCATGGCCGACCATAGGCGACGATCCTGGCAGGGGTGAGACGCCAGCAACGAGTCCTTGGCTCTCCATAGCCTCAAGGTGGATATCCGGTGGTCGCGATCCGGTCCTCCTGTCAGACATTCCAGCCGTATCCATCATTGGTAGTTCGCTCTCGTGTTCGTCGTCCGAGTCAAAGTAACCGTGGTTGTGAGAATGAGAGTGGCCAGCTCCTCGCGCAGTCAAGTACGATTCGATACCGACGACAATGATCGCGGAAACCATAGCCACGAGGCCCGGCAGCGGTGTATATCCTTTACTGAAGAAATCAGGAAGACATGGATCGGTCATTGACTCGAAAGCGGTAGGGAGGAGGTGAACAAAGGCGGTTGCCAGTAGGACGCCGGTTCCAATATGCTGGCAGTAGAAAATGATGGTTTTTTGTTTTCGGCCGCGCATCGTTCGTCGTGATAGCAGAGGGAAGCCGCATGCTGTATTATATTAGTCGCGTGTCGGTTTTCGCAATTGGAGATACTCACCCAACGTGCTCAGAACCAAGATAAGAACCAATGCAAACACATGCGCCGACGTATCATAAGATCCCTTTGACCTTGAGCCACACGCTGGTTTCTCTCCATCTTCCTGTCGTCGCCTCAATTCAGCGAGAATTGTGTCCGTAGAGATCGAAGCCCATGACTCCCCTGCGCATTGGATGTCAGTAAAAGGGGGTGTTCAATGGCAAGAAGCAAGTACACGGATAATTACAACTTACCTCTGGGAACGTGTGAGTGGGCGCTCATGATTAGCACAGGGATTTCCTGATTTTTTCCTTCTATGATAAGAATGTTGTAGACAATTTCATGGCGGAGAGGACACGATTACAGGTCATTGGATGTCTGGGGAATTTTTTGTTGCGTCACTGCTAAGAAGCCAAAAGCACACCTATGTTTTGAGTTTGTCTGGGAGGCTTGAGACGCATAATCCTCGGCATATAGTTTCAAGGGGCATGTTTACGTGTTTCGCCAAGGGATACGAGGATATTTATAGGAATGTTGACACGACTAGATAATCATGAGAGTTGAGAAACATTTGTAGTATCATTTTATATCGGAGACTTACAACACTTTTATGAGTGCACATCTCCCATAACGCAATGCACATGTAACTGGCGCCATTCCTTTTAGTGCTCCAACTCTGCAGCTGTCAATGGCGATCCTTCAGGGGCCCCGGAAGAAGGACACCAGCCCGGATGGGGGTTCTCCACCTGGGCTGTCCACTTGTCACTCACTCACTGACTGTATTTACCCGGCGAGGATAGTATACTTGACTCGTACTATGATTTACATATAAACCATTGGGTTCTTATTATTAACAGTTGTTTACTCCATTACGGTATTAAACAGTAAATTCCCCAAACTATGTGGGAGAAACCCTACGCAAACTCAGCTGTGTTGAGGACTTACAGACACCCAATGGCAAAGCTCCGTTGAAACATCGGAATAGCTTCGGGTCATACCTGACTAGCATCGTTAAACTCACCACTAAGCCCCGTATCAATCAAGGAACCAGCGTCTCTGTGATCCAATAGCACAACACCGCATACAAGACAGATGCATCTAAAGCGGGTACTCAATGGCACATGAGTACTATCTTCGGTTGAAATGCGGATGAGTCGGGTGAATAGATTCCATCGAGGTATGGCTGGGAACTCGTCATGGGCTTGAGGGGTTGTGCAGTTGTTCTATTAAAGAAGCTCATCCTCCTCATTTCACCATGGCTGTTTCTCTCTTCTCTATAGTCAATTGGCCTCATCTCTATCAACATGTCTTCTGTTGATATTCAGTCCATCCTCTCTTCCCTCACTCTTGAGGAGAAGGTATGTTTCACTTATACGTCTTCATTGTCCTTTCTCAGTCAACTTACCAATTGATATAGATTTCACTTCTCGCCGGAAAGGACCTCTGGGAGACCGTTCCTATCCCTTCAAAGGGTGTTCCCAACGTCAAGACTTCGGATGGTCCCAATGGCGCCCGAGGAGGTGCCTTTGCTGGAGGCACTCGTGCTGCTTGCTTCCCTGCCGCATGTCTGATGGCATCGACCTTCGATGTCAATCTGGCTAAGAGGATCGGTACTGCTCTTGCCGAAGAGACTCACTCCAAGGGTGCTCGATGTCTTCTTGCTCCCACTATGTGTCTACACCGTCATCCTCTGGGTGGCCGTAACTTCGAGTCCTTCTCCGAGGACCCTTTTCTGACTGGCAAGATGGCCGCCAGAGTCGTCGAAGGTCTCCAGGACCAGGGTGTTTCGGCTACCATCAAGCACTTCGCTGCGAACGAACAGGAGACTGAGCGTCTGTCTGTTGATGAGACCATTAGCGAGAGAACCCTTCGGGAACTCTACCTTCGCCCCTTTGAGATCGCTGTCAAGGAAGCCAACCCTTGGGCGGTCATGACTTCTTACAACTTGGTCAACGGACATCACGCAGACTCCAACGAATTCTTGCTAAAGAAGGTTCTCCGTGGCGACTGGGGCTGGGACGGTCTTGTTATGAGTGATTGGGGTGGTGTTAACTCTACCGCCGAATCGCTCGAGGCTGGTCTGGATCTTGAGATGCCCGGTCCCACCCGCTGGAGAAGCACCGAGGATGTTATCGCTGCCATCAAGGCTGGTAAGACTTCTGAAGAGACTATCAATGAGCGCGCAACTCGTGTGCTCAAGTTCCTTGAGCGCCTAAACTGCTTCAAGGATCCCAGCATCCCTGATGAGAGGGCTATCAACAACCCCAAGCACCAAGCTCTGATCCGAGAGGCTGGGTCCAAGGGTATGGTTCTTCTGAAGAACAAGGATAACGTCCTTCCTCTTTCGAAGGACAAGGTTAAGGGCAAGAAGATTGCTCTTCTCGGCCATGCTAAGATTGGTCTGGCCCATGGTGGTGGCAGTGCGTCTGTCAACGCCCACTACAAGGTTACTCCTTGGGATGCTCTTCACGAGGCTCTTGATGACAGTGTTGAGTTTTCGTATGCTAAGGGTAAGTCATTGAGTAATCTAGCAGTTTGAGGTACAATTGCTAACAGTCTGACAGGAGCTCACACTTTCCGCATGCTACCCCCCATCGCCGATAACGTCGTCGATTTGGACGGCAACCCCGGTTTCACCTTCAAAATCTTCGAGCCCGGTAACCCCAACCCTATCGAGGTTCGACCTGGACATGCCAACTCTGAAGTATCTGTTCTCAGCGGCTTTGGCTTTAGCAACAAGGACGTGACTCTCGAGGGTACCTTTACTGCCCAGGAGACCGCCAAGTACTACTTCACTTGTTCCGGACTGGGTCCCAGCAAGCTTCTTATCGACGACAAGGTTGTTTTCGAGCAGAAGGAGAGCTGCAGTGATGCAATGGGTTTCCTTTTCGGTGGTGATAACCCTCCTGAGTTCAAGGTCTCGTTGAAGGCAGGACGCAAGTACAAGCTAGCCATGTACACATCGCCTCCAGCACCAGAGCCAGGAAAGGATATCGGTATCTTGGAGGGACGATGCGGTCTTCGAGTAGGATACATGTCAGAGGCTGAGCACGACCGTGACCTCCTCTCAGAAGCTGTTGATGTTGCCAAAGATGCCGATTACGCGATCGTCTTTACTGGCCACGAGCCTTTCTGGGAGACTGAGGGTCAGGATCAGGTCAGCTTCAACCTGCCCAAGGACGGCAGCCAGGATCGTCTTATTTCCAAGGTTGCAGCGGTGAACCCCAACACCATCGTCGTCAACTCTACCGGTGTTGCTATTGCTATGCCCTGGTTAGACGACATTCAGGGTCTTGTCCAGTCTTGGTTCGCTGGTCAAGAGTGTGGTAACTCGATCGCAGATGTACTCACTGGTGCTCAAACTCCTGAAGGTCATCTGACCTGCACGTTCCCCAAGAGAATCGAAGACTGTCCCGCACACGGCAACTTCCCTGGCGAGCATGTGGACGGAAGACTGAGGGTCACCTACTCAGAGGGTGTCTTTGTTGGCTACCGTTACTTTGACTGTCTCTCCGCCGACAAGGTCAACTTCCCCTTCGGCTTCGGTCTCTCGTACACCACATTCGATTACTCCGATCTACAAGTCAAGGAGTCAGGCGACGACTTTGTCGCCAGTGTCAAGGTGTCCAACACAGGCAAGGTTGTTGGTGCTGTCGCCGTCCAAGTCTATGTTGGTGCTGCTCAGACCCAAAAGGGAGATCCTCTGAAGCAACTGGCTGCCTTTGCCAAGGTTACACTGAAGCCTGGAGAGACCACAAAGGTGGATGTGCCTGTCCGTACCCGCGACTTTGCCTTCTTTGATGAAGCGGCGCAGAAGTGGGTGGTTAAGGGTGGAGAGTATAAGTTTATGATTGGAAGATCGGCTGGTGACATTGCTTTGGAGTCATCGGTTACTGTTGACGACAAGTCTTTCAAGCCTTAAGTGCAGTGTGTTGTTAAAAGTATGCATAGCGTTGTCAAATTCATTCAATAGCGCCACCCTTTCGAAGTAATTGTTCATACAATCAATCGTGACATGACTTGATGCGAAAAATAATGCCAGGAGTGCAGCTAACGTGTGTACAAAGTGGCCGGACATGCACAGAGTTCTCCAGGAATTCCTTCCAACGGTATTTTATCTGGTTGGTGTTTATTAATAACCGGTATAAAGTGGGACTTTGAAACTACAATACAATTACAGTTGCCTTTCTGCACCTACATGGTGTTGAACCAGCAAATCTTCTACAGTGTTTCTTGCCACGTCCGCAATTATTATTAACTGTACCTATGAATTCCATTGTGCATTCAAATGCCTTGAACAGTTGACACTCTTGTTATATCATATAAGGCAAGTGCTTTGCTGATCCGAAGAACCTTCTGGATATCTTATTTCCTTGTTGGTGTTACCCTGAAGGCTCAGCCCAACTTGACCTCAAGGGTCCTCCCGGCAGCTTTGACGCCGCTGCGGGGCGAGGCTCTAGTGGTGTAAGCGAGCTCCATCCAATGGGAAGCTCCCTCCCGTAGACTTGCATCGAATGAGCTAGAAGTCATCGCTGGCCCTCACTTCCCCACCAAAGATCGTCTGGGGCGACGCTCATATTTCATCGCAACTTTGACCTTGAATATCACCATCGCGACCCCCTCAGAAACTGTAGACACAAATCAGATTCTGTCAATAATCACACAACATGGCTTCCGCGGACGAGCTCAAGGCTCTGGGTAACAAGGCTATTGCCGACAAGAACTTTGACGAGGCTGTGTAGGTTACTACATCATACAACGACACAAGATGTTGCTAACTGAGGGACAGCGCCAAGTTCACTGAGGCTATTGCCATTCAGCCCGAAAACCACATTCTATACAGCAACCGATCTGCTGCTTACGCTTCCAAGAAGGATTGGGAACATGCTCTGCAGGACGCAGACAAGACCACCCAGATCAAGCCTGACTGGGCTAAGGGTTGGGGACGCAAGGGTGCTGCCCTCCACGGACAGGGCGACCTTTTGGGTGCCAACGATGCGTACGAGGAGGGATTGAAGCTCGATGCGAACAACGCACAGCTCAAGAGTGGTCTGGCATCCGTTAAGAAGGCCATGGACGCCGAAGTTGGTAAGTGGTAAATCCCGACATACGAAGAATCATAGTTCTAACTATCGTACAGGCGGAGGTCAAGACCCCGGCGCTGGCCTCGGTCAAATGTTCAACGATCCTCAGCTGATACAGAAGCTGGCCTCCAACCCCAAGACCAGTAGCTTCCTCTCCGACCCCTCATTCATGGCCAAGCTACAATCGATTCAGTCCAACCCCAGCAACGCTGCCGAGATGTTCAGCGATCCTCGCCTTCTGACTGTCATGGGAGTTCTGATGGGCGTCGATCTGGAGATGCGCGAGCGTGAGGTCGACCCCAACGCTCAGGGCTCTCAAGATTCCCCTATGCCCGATGCGCCACCAGCCCCCAAGCAGCAGCCCGCGCCCAAGAAGGCCCCCACACCCGAGCCTGAGCCCGAGGATGAGGAGGCTCTCGAGAAGAAGAAAAAGAAGGAGGAGGCCGACAAGTTGAAGGCACAGGGTACCGAGAACTATAAGAAGCGCAACTTCGACGAGGCCATCGAACTCTACACCAAGGCCTGGGACACCTACAAGGATATCACCTACCTGAACAACCTGGGAGCTGCCTACTTCGAGAAGGGCGACTACGACAAGGCCATCGAGGCTTGCACCAAGGCCGTTGAGGAGGGACGTGAGATTTACGCCGACTTCAAGCTCATCGCCAAGAGTTACGCCCGTATTGGTACATCTTATGAGCGCAAGGGAGAGTTGGAGAAGGCCGTCGAGAACTATAACCGATCTCTTACTGAGCACCGAACCCCTGATGTTCTCAACAAGCTCCGTGCTGCTGAGCGTGCTAAGACTGAGGCTGGCAAGAAGGCCTACATCGACCCTGCCAAGGCCGAGGAGGCTCGTGAGGAGGGTAACAAGAAGTTCAAGGAGATGGATTTCCCTGGTGCTGTCGCTGCCTACACCGAGATGACCAAGCGAGCTCCTGATGACCCTCGAGGTTACAGCAACCGTGCTGCGGCTTTCGTCAAGCTCTTCGAGTTCCCTAGTGCTCTCGAGGACTGCGATTTGGCCATCAAGAAGGACCCTACCTTCATCCGAGCTTATATCCGCAAGGCTCAGGCCTACTTCGGCATGCGCAAGTACTCTGACTGTGTCGATGCCTGCACAGAGGCCCAGCAAATCGACCAGGAGCACCACAAGGGTGCCAACGCTCGCGAGATCGAGCAGCAGCAACAGAAGGCTTTCTCCGCCATGTACTCTGCCCGTGATAACGAGACGGAAGAGCAGACCCGAGAGCGTCTGCAGAAGGATCCTGAGGTAAGAATCTCTTATAACTTTGATACCTTTGAAACGGCTACTAACTTTTGTAGATCATGGGACTTATGCAGGACCCCGTCATGCAGTCCATCCTTCAGCAGGCTCAGTCAGACCCTCAGGCTCTTCACGAGCACATGAGAAACCCTGGCGTGAAGTCCAAGATCCAGAAGCTGATCGCTGCTGGTGTCATTCGCGTGGGCAGGTAAACAAAAACTATAGGCGGAAATCAATGATAAGTTCCAACGACGAAGGTTCGCCTGTTCAAACAAGGCATTGCCTCCCCATGGTCTTTGACGAGGCTGTGAGGCGGCGGGGACTCGGAGCGTGTGTGATTATGAATTGACCAAGGACTTTTTTGACTTGTACATAATAATATGGCGTGCCGGTATCTTGGCTGGTATTGGTAGTCCTAATGAGAAATGAAACTTGAAGCAAACTAACACGTTCTTTCCGAACTATCATTTATGAGACATGGCGTATCAATTTACGAAGAAGCAAGACGCGATAGGCTATTGATCTGCCTCGCTCTCGGTTAATGATATGGTTGGTCGTAGGAGTAGCAACACCGTTGAACGGATACATTACTCCCGAAGTATTCATTTGCCGTTATTCATAGCCGGTAGGATCTAAGTTCAATCTTCTTCTTTTCGTAACGGGCTGAAGTTTTGGAGCAGGATCAGCGCCACACCGTTTATTGTTTGATAATGTCTAGTTGTCTTCCACCAACAGCTCTCCATGACTCGAACCAACTGAATAGAAGGATGGTGTCCAGCATACTGCAACGTGGAGACTATCAACACGTGGAGGACACGAGGAGATGCAAGGACGGAATAAAACGTGGAAGATGAGGTATGATCGTCGTGAGCAAACTCAGAGGGATGTTTCATAAGCATTGAGGGTGTGTCTCTGCGACCATTCATAAACTAGAGGCTGTTGAAAGAAGCAAATACAACACTAACACTGCATAATGAGACATGGTGAAGAAGAGTAACGGCCGTCACAATGCAGGATAGATTAGAAGTCGTGTGAAGGGCTGGGCTTTGAGCCAAGGACAAGAAACAAACATTTATAACACAACACCAGGATATGTTTTACTCGTCAGCATGGTTGAGACTCGCCGATGGACAGGGTGAGCCTTGGAAGGAGTTACAATGATCTACGTTGTCTCCACGATGCTAAGACATTCGCCAGTTTCTTGACTGGTCCCCTGGGCTAGAACACATTCATGGGAACCTGCAAACTAATCTCAACATTGAATTTGGCTTATTGCTTTGTATGAAACTAGGGGAGCTCTTCCACCCATCCGTAAAAGCAATACTTTATAGGTGAAGCTATCACAAAACGACATGTCTTATACCAAGGGCTTATTTCGACTCTTATTAGCCACCCTCTCCGGAAGCCGAGAAAAAAGCATCAAAATGCAACAATGCTTTCCTTTTTCTTCTAAGGCGTTTTAATAATACGCCACTTTTTGTAATTATTTCCTTGTTTCCCGTCCGCATGGCACTAAGGAACCTGAGCTACTGCGGCCGAGAAATGATGACCGAACCGGACCCGTGGTTTTTCGTTCTCTCTTTTCGTTCTATACATACTAGTTGGAAAATCCTTTCGTATTATCAGTTTGAAGGGGTATAGTCGATAGTGATAACGCTTGAGAGTCAAAGCAAATTTTGTGGAGAGAATGTTCCTCGCATCTCGTCTATTCGGCTGACATCAAGATCTGGATGTGTACGTATCTACTCAAAGACGGCTGAGACAAATGGGTCAAAGAGTACGGGTAGTCTGCTCCTAATTACGGGCATCGTTGATTTACAACAAAGGGTTGTTGGATCTTCAGGAGAAGCATAATTCGATACGTACTTAAGCCTTTGATGTGATGAGCTGCCAATGAGATCAACGTGCAAGAACGAGATCATGCAGAAGCGAGGAACCTATTGTGATAAGTCGCAACTGAAAAGAGAGCTGATTATTGCATGTACGTCCAGGAACAACCAGTACAAAATACTACGGTGAGAAAAAGTAAAAACAGTAAGAGAACGAATCAAATAACTAATGGTGCTGCCACTTGGAAAGGTTTGCTGTAATATGATATGATATGACAAGACATCATTGGTGAGGGAAAAGTTTGCTTCGACATCTCAACAGCTACTATTTCCACCTTGGTTTGTTTGCTAACTCTACAACTGACGTCCTTCACATGAGGAGGCTCTTCTTGTCTTTGTCCTTGTTCGGCTGTGCAAAAGTTTGTGGCAGCAGGGGTTCGTCACTTGCAAGGGTTCTACACACCCCAGACGCCGCCGTCGTACGGTATATACCCCAGCCCAGGGTATATCACAAATGCGAGCCGGCCGGTAAGGGGATCCGCAGGGTTGCCGAGTTTCGCTGCAATTAAGGTCCGAATCTATTGCATCTTCCACGTTCACTGTAACTCGGCCGTTGAAGAAACTCCGGTTGACAAGAGATAGACTTTTTATAACTACGGGGAAGGTTACATGATAGGGCGTTGTGTATGGGACTCTATTGTGTCACTGTTGATGGATGGACCAAGCGTATTGTATTTTGCCAAGACCTGGGAACGCCGATTGACCGTTGAAAGGATTTTCTCTCTCGTTTAATATCGCAGATCTAACTGGTTGGTCAAGTCCTTACTCGGATATGGATACGATGGGTTGGGATGAGATTTTAATAAGCAAGTGATGGAGCAGTAAATGACCTGTCATGATATTCCGTCAGCGGAAGAGTAGCCGTCCATCTCGGTCATCTCGCTACAGAGCCGGTATTAGCGGGAGGAAGAGCTTCGTGACTCGAGTGTGAGGGTTAAGTTTGTCTTAGTTTGATCTGGGCCGTGATATAAATCAAGTAATAGTCTAGATTAGGACGGTTCCTGGATCTTGGCTGTTGGGGGTCTTGGTGATGCAGGTACAATAGTTATGCTATGTAATGTAATCCTTCATCTTGGTCTAGATGCCATATGTTTTCTAATCCTACGAGAGCACGTGGAATTGTTGGCTATATCTGACATCACTTGTTACATACTATTGAATATCTTTCTTTTCTTTTCTTAACTTTACTTTACAGTTCCTATAAGATTTTACTGGAGTCTCAAATGCGTCATTGCTGTTGCGGCCAGAGCCGATATGGCGTGTTACTGCAAGAGACCCAATCTACGTGCTGAACAAACCAACCAATTTACAGGGGTCAGCCACTAACTAATGCCAGTCTAAGAAAATCACCTTTTTTTCTTGTGGTCGTGGAGGACCCTGAACCAACCAGAGATGCGTTCACGCAAGTTACTTGTCTCATAATGGCAGTGAATTATCATCTGTATGTAAGTTTCCGTACTGGTGTATGATCCGACACTCCCGACTTTGGCCGATCTTTAGCTCTCCTGTCAAATAACGGGTATTAATAAACAGAAAAACGGACATAATTAATTTGAGCACGGTCCGGAGAATCTACAACGTTGAAACCGTCGGGAACTAGGAGTGGCTGATGCGGATCCTGAAAACTGACTGAAAGTCCACTGAAAGGCATTGAGCAGGATCGCAAACACGGACCTTTCTTGGGGACCTCTGCAGTAGATTATATTACAGCTGAAAGAAAAGAACCTCGGATCCGTTGAAGTTGAATATATCCTCGGCGTTGACCGGAAGACTCAACTCTGCTTCGTCGCGTGGTTTCGGGTTGTTTCGCTCCCAGACACGAGACAATGGATCTCCGCAATCGAACATTGAATCATCTTCTGGAAGCATAAGCATGAGGCAGGGAACCATGTCTTGTCGTGATATAGAATCCTGCACCAATAGAATTGGCGTCACTTAAACCCGAATTCCAGCAACTCCTGAGTAACTCAAACTGTGTATGTTCCTGCTTCTAGACATAAATCTGCTGATCTATCGAGATCACTTCAAT
Source organism: Fusarium camptoceras (assembly GCA_004367475.1). NCBI lineage: Eukaryota > Fungi > Ascomycota > Sordariomycetes > Hypocreales > Nectriaceae > Fusarium > Fusarium camptoceras. The sequence goes on from QGED01000006.1 coordinate 845,961, forward strand.
GGCTGACACCCAAATATTTGACCTCGGTCTTTGTTTCCAGCTGTCGTGAGCATTGTAGTGTAATTTACCCCAACGCTAATTAGAGGCTGTATAAATGATCGCGTGAGGTATCCGTAAAGCACCCACCAAGCCAGACCCTGAACCTAACTAGATCTTCGATAACCAACTGCACTCATTAATGAAGCCTCTCGCGCTCGCCTTGATCAGCCAGTTGTCAGCATCTCCGAAGTCGAGGGATCCCTACCTGCCTATTGTTTGTTGAACTCACATATCTGCCAGCCATGGACCGGGGATGAAGCCACCTTCTGCAAGTCGTGCCACTCATCATGTGCAGTTTCACAGTGGCTGTTTGAAAAGACTAGACTCGGTCCAGGTACCGACGCGGCTGGCAGTTGAGCTTGGGAGGAATGTGGGAGACAGGAGCTAGATCTTGCAAGGGTCTAGTCTGAGAAGCCTATTATTTGGGTTTGCAGACGCCATGATGCTATTCCCGAGGACGATGTTAACCAACAGCGCTTATTGGGTTCAGCTATTAGTTGTGCATGAGGTTGACGATGTAATGGGTGTTTTATATCTGTAGAGTTTCTTTTCCAGTGTTTTGGATATACCTACTATCTGCTGATAGGTTCAGCACAATTGCAAAGGTACATGACCTGTCGCATTTTGTGCCTTTTATTTCTGTAACATTGTTGAAAGCTGCAATAGGCCTGTTTGCTCTTCTCTGCATATCTTTGCTTGTTCGTGTGATACCAGCTCCCTGTTTGCCTATATCTGCTGTTCTGTTTGGCTGGGTTGACTGCATTGTCTAGAATATGCGCCTCTTGTAGTTCTGGACCTCCTTCGCCTTTTGTTGGTTCATCACCTCTCACTTTCCATTCCTCCTCAAACATGGTTGCCATGCGTTAATGATGCATCTACTTTCTCGCGTGGCTAACCACATGGCAGCTATGCTGTTATGGTATACTAGTGATCCTTCGACACAATGATGTTCAAGCTGAGGGCTGGCGCTACGGAGACGGAAACGGGAAACGACTTCGGAACTAAACTAGTTCCGCGAGGAGCCGGCCGAGTTTTATTGTTTTCTTATTTAGATAGAAAAGAATTCTCGAGTCAAGTTAGTTTTGGTAGCTGTCTTTAATGACTTGGTAAGTTAGGTCTAGCCAGGCTAGATTGAGTGCTCGACATTGCCACATGCCATATCCGTATACGTTGAGTTATTAAATAAGTAAAATCAGTTAATTAGCCGCGAGAAATGTCAAAGGGTAGTCAGTTGTCATCTGGTTACCGAATCCAGATCAGCCTCGATCCTCGCTTCATTGAACCTCGGACGATCAAAGACCGTCATGTAATGCCAAGACACCAGCTTCTTCGTCACTTTCAGTGGAGGCCACAATAAGGAGAGCGCCGGGTATACTGTAAAGCTAGAGCGGGAGCTGGCGGACAGGGCCCTGGACCCCACTAACAGCCTTCAACTCCAACTAAACGTTAGCGGTTTAGCTTAGCACCAACAGGACCTCATCCCAGCTTCTTCATCGTACGACTTCCTGAGCTTGCACCTCGACCAGAACTTAGATCCATACACCCCAGAGACAGAGGGTGTATGTTAAGCCACGAGGAATTGACGGCTTGTGGAGAAAACTTCAAAGTTTTCTCACTTTCTTTGCTTTTTTTTTATATATCGCAATGTGATAATCTCTGCTCATTACCATGGGCGTGTATCCAGGGGTATGGATAGTCATAGCCATCCATGGATGTTGACTCCATCCGATGCCCTCACCTCAGCCCATGACCCAGACTGAGAGGCGGAAGCATGAAGATATATTATCTGGGGACGACCCTCGTAGACTCTGGTTTCCACTGATGGAATTTGCTCTATCATTCTGATTCATTCCTTTTCTTGTTCTGCTACTCAATCTTGACGTATCAGCAGTACCCTCGACATCTCGCGAATCTCTGTCTATTCTTCCAGGAGATCTTTAAAGGTCCTCATCTACTACTACTTGACTGTAGTAACACTATCCCCTACTTCAAAAATACCAGCACAATGGCTCTGTCCTACCAACAGACCAAGCTCATCCGGGGAACCATCCCGGCCTTGACTGACCACGGAGAGCGTATCACAACCATCTTCTACCGCAACATGCTTCGTGATCACCCCGAGCTTAACGACTACTTCAACACGGTCAACCAAGCAAACGGTCGCCAGCCCCGTGCCCTCACTGCCGTCATCCTCAGCTATGCCAACAACATCAACCACATTACAGAGCTCATCCCCAAGATGGAGCGCATGTGCCACAAGCACTGCTCCTTGGGCATCAAGCCAGAGCACTACGCCATCGTCGAGAAGTACCTCATCGCTGCCTTTGCAGAGGTCCTTGGTCCCGTCATGACTCCCCAGATCAGAGAGGCTTGGACAAAGGCCTACTGGATGCTGGCAAAGATGCTCATCGGCCGTGAGGCTCAGCTCTACCGTGACTTTGGTAAGTGGCAGGGCTACCGCAAGTTCCGCATCGAGAAGAAGATTGAAGAGTCAGACGACATCTACTCTTTTTATCTTGTCCCCGTTGATGGCAAGCGTCTTCCTCCCTTCCAACCTGGTCAGTACGTCTCTGTTCAGGTTCCCATTGCCGACAAGGGCTACGTCCAGTCTCGACAATATTCCTTAAGCGAGGCTCCTCGACCAGACTATTACCGTGTTACTGTCAAAAGAGATGAGGGTATTCACATGACCCGTAGCGGCCGCTATCTTGGTGGCGATGCCCTTAACCCCGGTGTCGTTTCCAACCTTCTTATCGACATGAAGGATGAGGGCGACGTCGTTGAGCTGACTCACCCAGCCGGCGAGTTCTACCTTGACATGTCCAACACCTCCAATGTCCCCATAGTCCTCATCTCAGCCGGAGTGGGTGTCACGCCCATGATGTCCATCCTCAACACCGTCTCCGAACGCCAACCTAACCGACCCGTCTCCTGGATTCACGGCTCTCGACGATCCGTTCCCTTCTACGACCAGGTCCGCCGCATTGCCCGCAACCATCCCAGCTTTCGCACCAACATCTTCAAGACTCACCTCGCCGAATCCGATGTCTACGGTGTCACCTACGACCACGACTTCCGCATGGACCTGGCAAAGGTCGCCAAGGAAGATCTCTACCTGTGCCACAGCTCTACCGAATACTACATCTGCGGCCCTGAGCAGTTCATGCTCGAGATGGCTGAGTACCTCAAGGTCCAGAAGGTCGATGCGAGCCGCATGCACTTTGAGCTCTTCAGCACTGGTGATATGGAGTTCAAGGTTGATAATCTGAGCATTGCTTCTGCCTCCAAGTGTCCTTCGGTCGCTAGCACTGAGCAAAGATGTCCCAGCTCAGGGGCCATCTCTGCCAACGGGGCTACCTGCCCATTCTCAGCAGTCTAAAAACAAGGACAAGGCTATTCATGATGGAACTTCTGTTGATCAGGCATATGATCACAAGGAATGACGAGGCGTTACGGGGCACGGCATATTTATTTCAGGTCGTTATTGTATCTTGTCAAAAGATTCCTTTTTGATGATGATTTACATCTATTTTCTATGTTGAACCCTTATCTAATACATTTTATGGTGCCTGTATGAGAGGGAGGCAACAGTGTGTTTAAATGAATGATTGGTAAGGAAAAGTATGGGCCGGTCTTGAGATTAGATTAGAAGAAACGAAAGAGAATTGAACGGCATCTTATTGTTTCCATGTCACAGAAAGAATGTGTGATGTATTGTAAAGTCCGATAAACAGCAGTTCGTAAGTGACTGACTATCCGCATGTGCTGGTAGCGAGTTTATAACCCCGTATTCGCCTAAAAGAGAAACAAGGGGAAATACTACCCTTCCTCACACCCCAGCATCAAAGCAGCGAAAGTTGGTAAAGTTTGAATGAAACAAGATACAGAACGAACAAAGGAAAACTCTGCGCTCCCTAGTAGGAGACAGTGGAACAAGAAAAGATATCAGACACCGACGTTACTCTCAGTTGCTGAGTTACCCATACCCGTGGTACTTCTTCCAATGCTTAAGCAGATTATCATTTCGTGTAAACTTGGATTCGCACCCTTCAAAGCCACAGGGCATGTCTTCAGTCAGGATCCCCAGGCTGGCTGCGTAAGCCTTATGCGAAGTCCGGTAGTGACGATCCATGTCGCGCTGTTCTGCCTTGGTGACGTTGCAGTTGGGATCGGCTTCGCATTTGACGGGTCTGTCGTGTGTTCTCATATGTTTACTGTAGCATCACCATGTCAGTTTTGAAACGCTCGTTGTTTTCGGCTAGGAGTTTAACTTTACATACTTGAATTCTCGATTTCTAGGAAAGGAGCGGTCACAGTCTGAGCAGTAGTACTGGCTGGAGGGTTGCGCAGTAGAAGACGAAGCTTCTGGTTCGGCTGCTGCTTGTACATGTTAGCGTATGCTGGCTACTGAGTAGTAAAACATTGTCTTCGAATGCTTTGGTAGCCAAAATAATATAGCCTGATGCTTGTCAGACGGGCATAAAGCGTCCTGGTTATTTTGTCTCTCAAGCTCTCGGAACATACCATAGACGGAAGTTTGGTAGGCATGACTGGGAATACTCTGTGATGCATTGCCAGAGCCCCAGTCGAGTAAGACCTCATTGGGATTGACTGTCGCAGGCTGTTGCTGTATCATGTAATATGCCATTTGGCTTGTGTCCTGACTCTCTAGCACATTCGAGTTGTGGATAGAGAGTTGTGAATCAGTGCTCTATTGGACTTGATTTGGACCAGCGGAGGCGTAGAACTGGGTCTCAGAGTACTCAGGGTACTGAGCTTCAGTTGTCAAGCTTGGGTCGATGGGTATGTCTTCCTGTCGAGTTCTGTTGGAGCGGCTGTGCCTGTGAGGACGATCGCTTCGTCGTGACATACCTGACGGCTTGGGAGTGTTGATATGGTCTGGTCTGTAAAGGATGCTGATATCAAGAAACATGCACAAAGGTGATAGTAGAATATACTAGTGAAGATGTCAATGAAATGTTCCTTGGTATCATGAGTAGACATATATATATACCTTTCAAAGCTGCTCTATCGCCCGCCAACATCTGGGAGGCCCACCGGGGGCCGACTGCTCCTTCCCGCAACAATGTGCATTTTCACGACTCAGTCAACTCAAGTGACTGCGAGTAGCCTATATTCGAAGATTGAAGAAATCTTTCGAAGGCCAAGTTTAAGGAAAATCGCAAAGACGGAACCCTCAAGGGTGAATTGATGCATGGGGCAACTCGCGATATCACAACTCTGCCTCAAGGTCGCGGCCCAAGCGGGCGTCATATTCGGTAAGAAAGACCAGACTGATTCGACATTTGATGTGAGAGATGGATGAAATAAGGCAATTAGGTCTGTGGGAGGCCGGCCTGTTGGTTGTCCAAATCACCCCGCATGATGTGATAAGCCTCTTAAGCCGGCCCCCAGCATTGGCCTCGACCAGGACAAGGCAGAAATCTCAAGTTGATCGCAAATGTGTAAAAAGTCGGACCAACATTGAATCTATATAAGACTTATGGGTATACCTGTCGGAGTCAATTGCTATCCAGACCTGTTCCCATCCAACTCTCCAGCTCTCTTATCAGCCTCCAATCATGGTGTCAAGTAAGTCAAAACATCATCACATTCAGTCTTGTTTGCTAACGCGATGCATTAGATAACTTTGTAGCGCTCACGGGCAAACAGAAACGTCGTCTGTACGAGCCTCTTGTCTTATACAAAGCTCTAAGTGAAATCACCCACGAGCAGGGCGCTCTCAAGCAAGTAGAAGTCCACAACAACCCTGTCACAGAAGAGCAAAAGTACCACAGATTACTTCACAGTCTGGCAAGTGTTTGCGACAGGTTAAAGCGAGGCAAAACTGTGACTTCAGTTGCAATCCTTGATGGAGAGGATAAGTTCACATACGTCTTTGCATGTAATCAGGCATTCGACAGGGACCTGGATGACACCAAAGGCTTTCTCACTACTTTGTTGAGGACATTATACGATTTCCATTCGCTTTCGAGTGCGTTACAGAAGTCTAAACGGGGTGAGATCTTCGAGATGATACTTGGATTCAATACTCCCAGAATTAGCTGCTACCTGGAAGCATTGAGAAAGAACATTGCCCGGTGTTTGCTATATTGTCAGGAAGCGGCAAGCCAAACAGGTAAAATTGGCAATGATCCACCATATAGAGCTTCACTGCTAACTGTATAGACCGCGAAGTTGGCAGAGGGTTAGAGGCCTTGAGTGGTGCTATCGAACAAACCGCCTTCGAGGAACCAGACGATAACGTCACTTTATGTAAGTACTACACCTAAAACGCAAACACGACTTTAGCTAAAAATCTTTTCAACAGATCTGCCATCCTTCAACAATATTCTCCAAGCTCTCAAATCTTTTCTAACACCACGAACGACAAATCACATACAGAACAATGCCAAGGCGGGCCGGTTCAGTGATGGCAGAAGCCTTGAGTGCTGGTCAGAACTACGGCACACCATCTCACGCCTCAAAGGATACGAAAAGATGGTACAACATTTCATCGACTCGGAAGAGATTTGGCCGGAGCTCTTTCAAGAGTTTACCGTCGTTCCTATTGAGTCAACCAAACCGGAACCAAACCCTCTGGGACGGAAGAGCGAAAGTGCCGAGGCTATCATTGGTCGAATGTGCAGCAATGATGCTACAAAGAAACGGTATCTTGACCATGCTAGAAGCTTGGATTGGGTAAACTTGGACGATCGGGTCAAGTACCAGTGCACTAGGTCCACATTCACACCGTACGTACACGCAGAGATTATCGTTCTCGAGTGGATAATGGCGCAGTCAAATGCGATATTCTTTCAGGATTGGAGGTACATAGGTAGTAGCAAAGGCGCCTGCCAGCTCTGTCGCTACTACTTTGACGCCACAGGCCAACATGGTAACATCAAAACGAGGCCGAGTCATGGCAATCTCTACGTTAACTGGCGCTTCCCAGATATACTAGAGCTCGAAGAGCCTTTTGGCAGAACACGACGGCAAGCAATACTCAACTCTATGATGATCAAGATCCGCGAGGATGCTTTCAGAATCTTGGTTGAGAAGAGTTCTAAAGGCAAGAGGCACGACTCGAGTACTCATCCTCTTACTTCAGTACTGTATGCAAGTACTGACGTTCGGACTGATGGAGGGACTCGCGATCTCCCTGATATTGATGAGTTGGGCGAGAGCTTTGCTAAGGGTCTAACTCTGACGCCGGTGGTTGATAGCGTGGGATCTGATACTGATGATGAGGATGGAGGAATATTGCTTGGATGAAGTAGGCATGTGAGGATAAGTTGGCGAAGGTATGAAATTTCTTGATCGTTTTTTTATTTTATTTTCAGTTTCTATGGGAGCCCTCAATGTTTACTCTTGAGTCACGTACATTCCGCGGCTTAGTGATCGTTTCGCTTGTGCCAGGGGGCAGTAGCATCAAGAAGGTCCTTGTGAAGCTGAGCGTCGCCGCTGATCTTGTACACCTCGTCAATGACCTGGTTGCGCTGCATAAAAATGAGGAAACCACCCCAAACAAAATCAGCATAGCTAGGAGTCTTTCCCAGGAAGAAGGGACCCTCGGAGTTCTCCTTGAGGAGAGCTTCAACCTCTTGCAAATGGGGCTTAGCTTTATCCCAGGCCGGCTGGCCACCCTCCTTTTTGTAAAGCTCGTCGAGAGGTTGTCCAGCCATCTCGGCTCGTGTCTCGTACCAGTAGGGCTGGCTCTTCTCGCTCAGGATACTTCCAGGCACGTGGGTGAAGTAGATGGGTCGGAGAGCACCCATGATCTTGGGCATGATGGCGAACAGATTGGAAAGAACGGGTGAGTCCTTGTGGACAGAAGGTTCGGGATAGTCCTTCTCGATTCGCTCTAGGATCTTGTCCGAGTCCATGATGTAAGTTCCGTCGGGGAACTTGACGGTTGGGATAGTCCATGTTCCGGTTGCTGGGTTGGCGGGAACGCTGTGATTTGTGAGTCAGTGGATGCATGATGGGTGAAGGGATAACCTACTGGGGCTCAAGAGTGGCCTTGATGTCAGGGTACTCGAGCTGGCAATTGTTCAGTAACAAACTCCTTTCTTCCGGACAACCGACATACCCATTCAGTCTTGTAGTCAATACCCTTAAAGTTCAAGAGGAATCGAGCTATTACATGATGAGCGGTGATATCATGGAGGGGCAATTAGAGTAACACACTCTTCCAGGGGTTAAGAGACCAAGCACCGTTAGGCTCACGGCTTGGAAGATCGAAAAGGACGAGCTGCTCAGAAGACATTTTGGACGATTGCTTGCTATGTTGAAAGTTGGAGAATTGAAGGGGAGCTTTCCAAGGTATGAGCTAATATCATGTTGAGCTCCAGAAGCTCATGATCCAAGGGAGGGGCAATAGTGGGGAGCTGTCATGGATGAGGACATGACTGCCGAGGTCACTATCAAATCGGACGAATCAAGGCAACTGGGTCTTCTTGACTCATTCATGTACGTATCACGATAATCTTTATGTTGGGAAAGGCGATTGAAGACTTGAAATGATGCTATTCTGAAGAGCTTGTATTGCTTCTTGCTGGGCAATACATCTTATGTCCCAATCCACCCTACCTAGGTAATCTTCAAAATGGGAGGTTACAGGTCGCGCCTGAGAAGGCAAAGAACAACTATTTCCTTTTATTATAATCTCGGACCCTTTTTCGTATAGGAATATTTCCTCATGTTGAACTGCCGAGACCAACTTCCTATTTGATCAATATTGTTGTCGATGTAAGCTGGCAGGTGCGAAGGATTACAAGTACCTTTGTACCCTTGTAGGTGAAGTTCCTTCCAAAGTCAACGCATAAAATAAACACCGGATATTAATCGGAGACTTTCAACTTGACGGAAACATACAACCAGAAATATACTCCAGCGAACACTTCAAACAAGCTGGGATCTGCCTACCACAAGGCCAACATGACGTTAGTCGTTTCCATTCTCCCACCTCAGTGCTTTTACTCTTCCACCGAATGATAACTTCTTGAACGCAACCGGCAAGCAACAAGAAACTCGCACTTCTCAAAGATGCCCAACTTCAACATACCGATTCTAAAGGCAGCGCCCCGTTCAGCCTTATCGAGACGAATGAAGCATTGAAACACATTCCGCGCCACTTGCAGCGGCCAATTAGCGGGGAATAGGTGCGATCTGCCCCTACTGCCCATCGCCATATCCCTGTCTCAATGTAACGGTAGTGAGCCCATAGAAGGATGGACAACCCAGACCGAATCCTTCGACGTCACAGACCTTTAAACCGTTGGCTGATTTCTGGGCTGAGACTCAGCCACTGGTCCTTGCTTAAAGGCTGTGAGAATTGGTGTTACAGATGATCCTTCGGCTGAGAGCTTAGCTCTTAGCCTGGTGAATAAAGGACCCTGAATCCCCCACTCTTAACTGGTTTCTTGACTATCTTACACTTGCTGCTGCAAATCTAGCAATAATGGCGACAATACAAAACACCACCCCTTCGATTCTACTCGAAAAGCCAGTGCATGAAGTTATACCAAATTCCCGTCCGAATTCGGCGTAAGTTCGAATCGAAAGCTCGCCCTGATGGTTTCTGACATGAAAAAGAGTTATTCGCAGTGTGATCAGTGATGAGGGCCTTCCAGAAGTCGTGCACCCCGATCAGAACCTGGGACAAAATGTGTACTACGACGCCCCCATACCAGTAGATTCGGAAACGGACAAACGGTTTCATGAAGCTCCTATCCCAACAGGAACAATAGACGATGCCGCACCTCCATTACCAGCACGAAAATCCACATCTCAATACCCTTACAGTCCAGATTCTTTTGCGCCCCAGCAACAGCCTTACAGCCAACCGCCTCACAGCCCAGGTGGTTACGCTCACCAAGGACCGCCACAGTACCACAACAACGGCGGGTATACCCAACCGCCATCTTATAACGGCAACGAAGTGATTACATATGTCACACCGCTTAATGAACTTGGAGACAACCCCAAATTTGTTGACTGCCCCTTCTGCCGACGCCGAGCTGAAACACGAGTGAAGAAGACATCTTCAAGAATGACACAGTAAGAACCTCTTGAAAGTTCACCAGTCACTCTTCTAACAAAAGCCAGTGTTTCTGCAACAGTCTTAGGTTTTACAACCATTGCCGGTGCCGCTGTCCCATATGCTGGGAAATGGGCATCTCACACAACTCATTACTGTACCAACTGTGACCGCAAAGTAGCTATGCGGAAATGGGGATCAAAAGAGATGAAGGCGTTTGGGACTCCAGAGCACATGAGGGAAGTTTCACGATACCCATCTGCGAGCTCACAAACGATGTCCAGCAGTTCAATGACGGGGTAGTCGTGAATTAATAAAGCAACAGGGAAGGGAAACATTGATACCACAACAGGGGAGCAGCATCGGTATATGGGAACGGATGGCTGATACCATTTGTCCAGCGGTATCATGCTATTCAAATAGAACAGATATATGAGCATCTGGTTTTGTTTGCCAGCGTGCACTTTTTAAATCATCTGCTCAACTAAATCCACCCCTCGGGATAAAGACAAACAAGGTTTCACTCAGCAAAGTCATACATCCATCATGACTCCGGTGATTCCGCAAGAACATTCAGCATATACCAATCAATGAGTGCTTGTCTCGCGTCTCGCTGGCTTACCCACACCGCGTCGCCCCTCATTCAGGGTCTTCGCGGGGTGTTAGCAGATACATTCTTATTGGTCCACGAGGAGGACTCACTAAGCTGAAGGGAGTTCTTTTGAAAAAATTCGAGCTTCCCTTTACTTACCGCTCTCCGTATTTTAACTACAGGTACAGTATTGAGACCAGTCTGAAACCAATTCTATCGTCATGGAACAAGAAGCTATCAATGCCGGCAGGCGCATCTATCTAGGTACAGCCTCCCAACTTCGACCGTTAGGCACAGGCTAACATTTGATTCTTGGTAGGCAACCTCCCTTACGAGGCGAAGCCCTTCGAAGTCGAAGAATCTCTAGCTCAAAACGGTTTCGATACTCTGGACAAGATTCACATTTCCATCGATCCCGTCAGTGCTCGAAACCCCGGATATTGCTTCGTTGATTTCCACGACCGCGAAACTGCCGAGAGAGCTCTTTCAACTCTGCCCGCAAAAGTATATATATACGGAAGAACTTTAAAAGTTGGACCCTGCGAACCTAAGAAACCTCGTGAGCAACGTGGATTTCGAAACGAAGAATCGACATCTCGACGATGGGGAGACTGGAACACTAGATCTAGTACGAAAAACAACTATAACGACAGCAAGAGCGAGAAAAAGGGACCTTATTGGGCTATCGACCATTTCGAGGACGTAGTGAAAGATCATGGTGGACGAAGACTATATGTTGGCGGCTTGGACAAGATGATCGATCAAGCTCAGCACCAAGAGGAACTTGCCCAAATCTTTGCCGACTTCAAGCCGTAGGTGGTAGCAATCCAGAATCAAGAGGCATGAGCTAATCCAGATTTCAGAGCTGCGGTTGGAAAGCGAATTACGCCTCACGAGAGTAAGAAGTCATTTGGAAACAACCACTACTGTTTCGTTGATTTCGAAACCAAAGAGGAAGCAAGCGCAGCAGTACAGGCTCTTAACGGCAGAGAGATCGCAGGAGGACAGTTAAAGGTATCGGTGTCCGAAAGAATCCCTCAGAAACTCGTGGGTCGTCAACAGGATATTGAAGAGGGTCGACGACGCTTCAACAACAACAATCGTCCGAATAAGCCTGAAACAAATAATGCTTTGGTATCCAACAATTGGCGGAGAAAGGACTAGAGCTAAGCGCTCGAATTCACGGCAATACGGTTTAAGCAGCTTGAAGAACGAATCAATCCGGAGTGCTCGGTGCTGCCATGGGTGTTTGGGGCTATCATGATATCAGGGAAGATTTCAGATGGATGTTGTGATGGTGGAATGGATAGAATGACGAGTATCATTGAACCGGGGGGAGTTTGTATTACCACCGGCATGAGTCTTTTCTATTCCATGCCTTTACGACGCCTTCCGAGCAAGGCGAGTAGGGAGTATATAGCATATAACATCACTTCTAACCGCTCTCTAGAACGAGTCTAAAAACACACAAAAATACTCTATCTCTTCGCCTCGCTTCATATGCCCTCAGAGACATATGAATGTCCAGGAAAATCAAAGCTATTCGGGTGTTAGTGTTAGTACCCCTCTGAGCCGGAGAGCACCAGAAGTTGTGTTAATTTATCTGGCATTTATAGACGTTCGAGGCTATGATATAATTACCGGACTTAAACCAAACGCTACAATACCTATCGTACTAAGCTGCAAGCATGTATTGTGAATGTATCTAGACACCAACTTGAAAAGGACACAAGTTGCAGATAATGCAATCGCTAGTTTCCAGCCAATCACCATGTGCCAGGATTAGAAGCTTGGTTTGAGGTACCAGGGGTGATCTACCGCTCAGTGGGCCGGGGTGAGATCCTTATTCTGCTGTTTTCTTGGCATCTGCAGAATCCTTTGTTACTTGATACGAATATTGATATACGATACAGCATGATGCTCGTGAGGGAGGTTTCTTTTTTTTTTTTTTTT